>JAJPUD010005150.1:71598-120587 GCA_023553655.1 Myrmecobius fasciatus
AGGAGAGAGGAAAATCAAATTGTTAGTCTCAAGAATGATAAGGGAGAACTTTCCTCCAATGAAGAGGAAATTAAAGCAATAATTAGGAGTTACTTTGCCCAACTTTATGCCAGTAAGTTTGATAATCTAAATGAAATGGAGGAATATCTACAAAAATATAGATTGCCCAGGTTAACAGAAGAGGATATAAATTATTTAAATAGCCCCATATCAGAAAAAGAAATAGAACAAGCCATTAACCAACTCCCTAAGAAAAAATCTCCAGGGCCAGATGGATTTACATGTGAATTCTACCAAACATTCAAAGAACAATTGATTCCAATACTACACAAACTATTTGAGAAATTAGGGACAGAAGGTATACTGCCAGAATCCTTCTATGAGACCGATATGGTGCTGATAGCTAAACCAGGTAGGGTAAAAACTGAGAAAGAAAACTATAGACCAATTTCCCTAATGAATATTGATGCAAAAATTTTAAATAAGATATTAGCAATGAGATTACAGAAAGTCATCCCCAGGATAGTACACTATGACCAAGTAGGATTTATACCAGGGATGCAGGGCTGGTTCAATATTAGGAAAACTATCAGCATAATTAATTATATTAATAACCAAATTAACAAAAATCATATGATTATCTCAATAGATGCAGAAAAAGCCTTTGATAAAATCCAACACCCTTTCCTATTAAAAACACTAGAGAGTATAGAAATAAATGGGCTTTTCCTTAAAATGATCAGTAGCATCTATTTAAAACCATCAGCAAGCATCATATGTAATGGAGACAAACTAAAACCATTCCCCATAAGATCAGGAGTGAAACAAGGCTGCCCACTGTCACCATTACTATTTAATATTGTATTAGAAATGTTAGCTTTAGCAATAAGAGAAAAAAAAGAGATAAAAGGAATCAGAGTAGGTAATGAAGAAACCAAATTATCACTCTTTGCAGATGACATGATGGTATATTTAGAGAACCCTAGAGACTCAACTAAAAAACTACTAGAAACAATTCACAACGTTAGCAAAGTTGCAGGATTCAAAATTAATCCACATAAATCATCAGCATTCTTATATATTACCAACAAAGTTCAGCAGCAAGAGATACAAAAAGAAATTCCATTCCAAATTGCAGATGATAGGATAAAATATTTGGGAATCTATCTGCCAAGGAAAAGTCAGAAACTATACGAACTAAATTACAAAACACTTTCCACACAAATAAAATCAGACCTAATCAATTGGAAAAATATTAAGTGCTCATGGGTAGGCAGAGCGAACATAATAAAAATGACAATACTACCCAAACTAATCTACTTATTTAGTGCCATACCAATCAAACTCCCAAGAAATTATTTTACAGATCTAGAAAAAATAGTAGCAAAGTTCATTTGGAAGAACAAAAGGTCAAGGATTTCAAGGGGATTAATGAAAAAAAAGGCAGATGAAGGTGGCCTTGCTGTACCAGATCTAAAACTATATTATAAAGCAGCGGTCATCAAAACCGTTTGGTACTGGCTAAGAAATAGAGCAGTCGATCAGTGGCACAGGATAGGATATCAGGACATACTAGGCAATAACTTTAGCAATTTAGTGTTAATAAACCCAAAGACCCCAGCTTTTGGGATAAATACTCACTATTTGGCAAAAACTGCTGGGAAAATTGGAAACTAATGTGGAAGAAATTAGGGCTTGACCCATACCTAACACCACATACCAAGATAAGATCTAAATGGGTTCATGATCTAGATATAAAGAGGGACTTTGTAAGCAAGTTAGAGGAACGTAATATAATTTATCTCTCAGACCTGTGGAGATGGAATAAATTTATGTGCAAAGAAGACCTGGAACTCCTAATTGAACACCAGATGGATAATTTTGATTATCTTAAGTTAAAAAGTTTCTGTACAAACAAAACAAATGCAGACAAGATTAGGAGGGAAGCATCAAATTGGGAAATCATCTTTACATTTAATGGTTCTGATAAAGGCCTCATTTCTAAAATTTATAGAGAATTGTCTCATATATATAAGAATTCAGGCCACTCTTCAATAGATAAGTGATCAAGGGATATGAACAGACAATTTTCAGATGATGAAATTAAAACCATCTCTAGTCATATGAAAAATTGCTCCAAATCACTATTGATCAGAGAAATGCAAATTAAGACAACTCTGAGATACCACTACACACCTATCAGATTGGCTAAAATGACAGGAAAAGATAACGATGAATGTTGGAGGGGATGTGGGAAAACTGGGACACTAATACATTGTTGGTGGAACTGTGAACGGATCCAACCATTCTGGAGAGCAATTTGGAACTATGCCCAAAAAGTTGTCAAACTGTGCATACCCTTTGACCCAGCAGTGTTTCTACTGGGCCTATATCCCAAAGAGATCTTAGAGGAGGGAAAGGGCCCCACATGTGCAAGAATGTTTGTGGCGGCCCTTTTTGTGGTGGCTAGAAACTGGAAACTGAAGGGATGCCCATCAATTGGAGAGTGGCTGAATAAATTATGGTATATGAATGTTATGGAATATTATTGCTCTGTAAGAAACGACCAGCAGGACGATTTCAGAGAGGCCTGGAGAGACTTGCATGAACTGATGCTGAGTGAAACGAGCAGAACCAGGAGATCATCATACACAGCAACAACAGTATTACATGATGATCAATTCTGATGGACATGGCTCTCTGCAACAAAGAATTGTCTCAAACCAGTTCCAATTGTTCACTGAAGAAAACCATATACACCCAGAGAGAGGGAAATGAAATATGGACCACAACGTAACATTTTCATGATCTCTATTGAAATTTGTTTGCATTGTGTTGCCTTTCTCTGATTCTTTTTTTTTTCTTGTAGATAGGATTTTTCTTGCATAACTTCTCAAGCATTTCAAAATTATTAACATGTAGTGGACTTCCTGCCATCTAGGGGAGGGGAGGGGACTGGGGGTAAAATTTGTAATGGAAAGCTTTGTAAAGATCAATGTTGGGGAACTACCCATACATATGTTATACAAATAAAAAGCTTTAATAAAAAAAAAAAGAAAAAAAAAGTCAAGTACAGTGACTTTAAAAAAACCCCTAGGAGAGGAGAGAATCTGTCCTCTCCAATAGCTCTCATGATCTATTTTGATTCTTCTCCCCAAGGGAAGAATAGCAGGCTGGGAGCAGGACAAGGAAGGTAACCCGCAGGGCTTTGGCGCAAAGGGCAAGAGTTTGGGGAGCTAGCAGCTTTCCTCTCTAATAGGTTTGGTTTATCCTGGTACATGGCTGAGTGTGATGGATGCACGGGGTCAGATAGATGCGAAGAGTTAAATGAGTCTTTACTCCTCTCCCTCACAAATAAGAGGCTCACCCCAGGTGGAATCCACAGCTGGCCTCAGTGGAAGAAAATGTGTCTTCTTGTAGTTTCTGGGAGGCAGTTGTTTTTGCTGTTGTTCTTTGTTTTGGGTTTGTTTTTTTTTAAGTGGTGCTAGTGTTGGGGGTGGGAGACCCAAACAAAGCCAAGAAGAAACAAGCGAATTCGTCTCATTGTCAATCTTCGGAACAGATTGGGTGGGCAGGTCGTGCGGGTGCTTCCTGCCTGCTGGTGAGGATCTGGGGAGGTACCTGGCAGGTGTTAGTTCCAGAGAAAGTTTGGGAAAAGTACGCGGGAGGAGAAGGACCTGAGGAAGGGATCCTAAAGACAGGGAATGATAGAGCATGGGGGTGAGAGAGGCACTGTGTCCTGGAGGGGATCCTGGAGCTTAGGGAGGCTCCGCTGTGGAGCTGGACCAGAGTATTCTGATCTTTGTCTTTCTCATCCACCTGACTTCAAGGAAAAAGAAACTGGGAAAGTCCGCTCCGGAGTTATCAGAACTAAAATGGAAATGGAAATACCAGGATGGGCTGGTGTAGGAGGCTAGCGCCTCTGTCCAGCCTGAGAGTGTTGGGGAAGTCAGGGGGCTTCCCTTGCACACCAGCCTGCGCCCTTGCCCCTCACCCAACCCAGGATGAGCTTCAGTATTGGCAAGGAGACGGACCTGCAATGTGGACGAAGGTAACATGCCCTCGAACAGACGAGTTTACTGAGAGGAGGCAAGAGTGTCTCAGGGGTTTCTAATGGAGGCTTCCCTCAAGCACCTTATCCTGTTTTCCCCCAGTCACAGCTGTTCGCTCAGGTTTTAATCAGAAAAGTCCTTTTTAATTACCTTTCCTCTTATATATGGATGAATGTATTGTGAGGTGAATTGATGGAGAGAGTAACCCCACAAATGACATCCAGTATTCATGACTAGACATATGTTCATGAATCTATGAGTACTCAGACAGCAAAGGGAAAGGCGAGAGCATTGGCTTAAAAAGCTTAAGGAAGGGTGGCCAGCATTTGGTAGGTACAATCCGGGTCAGTTCAAGGTATGGAAAGTGACTAAAATCTGGATTCTTATTCTTTTTATTTGGAAAATGCAGTTTTCTTTCGTTCCTTTTCAGTTCCAGAGTTGAGACATTTTATACTATAAGTGGATGTGAATTGCTGTTGAATCAGGCTAGTTTCCAAGATACAGCTGATTTTGATTAGTGTTTAAGGCACTTCAAAATTTACGGAAAATCAGGGACCTCATTGATGTGCACATCCTCCCCATTCCTAGAGGTTATAATCCAGGAAAGACTTCTGCTGCCTGCAAAGATCTTTCTCTTTTGTTTTTGTTTTTGTTTTTTTCTTTTTTAGGAAAATCACATTTCCTGTATATAACTCCAGCATGGGGACTGTCCCATATGTAACTTTTCCTATGTGATTTGCCCACCCCGATCTACATTTTCTCACAGATATCAGTTATTCCATTTATGCACATAGGTCACAAATGGATATAAACTGTGCCCACTCTATTGTCCTTTGAGCTATCCACAACTTTAATTCTTGGAAGATTTTGATGGACTTGAAACTATATCACCTGTTTCAAACAGTTCCAATTGTTCAGTGATGAAGAAAGCCATCTACACCCAGAGAGAGGTCTGTGGGATCTGAGTATGGACCACAACATAGCATTTGCACACTTTCTGTTGATGTTTGCTTGCATTTTGTTTTCTTTCTCGGGTTTTTTTCTTATAGATCTGATTTTTCTTGTGCAGCAAGATAAAATTGTATAACTATGTATACATATATTGGATTTGTCATATATTTTAACAGTTAACATGTATTGGACTACCTACCATCTAGGGGAGAGGGTGGGGGGAAGGAGGGAAAATTTTGAAACAGAAAGTTTTGCAATGGTCAGTGTCGAAAAAATTTTATTTTTTTTTATTTGCAAAACATATGTATGGGTAATTATCTCTCCCCTAGATGGCAGGATATCCACTACATGTTAATTATGTTAAAATACTTGACAAATCGAATCTATATATACATATTTTCACATTTATCATTGTTGTGCAAGAAAAATCTATCTACAAGAAAGAAAAATCAGATAAAGGAAACACAATGCAAGCAAACATCAATTGAGAGTATGAAAATGTTATATTGTGGTCTACATTTCACATCCCTGTCTCTGGGTGTATATGGCTTTCTTCAGTGAACAATTGGAAGTGGTTTGAAACATTTCCAGTGTCGAAAAATTACCCATGCATATGTTTTGCAAATAAAAAGCTTTAATATAAAAAAGAAACTATATCAACTATATCACCACTGAAGTGTGTGTGTGTGGAGTGTGCACTGAAACCCAGATTTCACAACCTGGTATTTAAAGCCCACAGTAATCTGGTTCCTACCTACCATTTCAGGGATTTCATGTTACTCACATACAGCAGGCTATTTACCACCTCTATGCCCTTTCAGAGGAGGTGCCCCATGTCTGGAGGACATTCAATAAATAAATTCAATTCAATAAATCCAATTAAATTCAACTCAATTTCAATTCAATTTAATTCAATAAATATTCAATTCAATTCAATAAAATTTAATAAGACCTGCCATGTGCCACAGGCATTGTGGGAATACAACAAAGAAAAAAAAACAATTCTTATCCTTAAGGAGTTTGCAATCTAACTGTATAAAAGGAAGCTCAAAAGTGGGAAGAGTAGGAGAGTACTGGGAGCCTGATGTTCTGAACAGAAACCAAGCCAGGGTAGCTAGATGGCCCTGGAGAGAGCACTGGACCTGGAGTCAGGAAGATTCATCTTTGTGAGTTCAAATCCAGACTCAGATATTTGCTGGGTATTAAGCAAATTATTTAATACAGTTTGCCTCAGTTTCCTTATCTGTAAAATGAGCTGGAAAATAGAATGGCAAACCACTGCTGTATCTTTGCCAAGAAAGCCTCAAATGGGGTCACAAAGAGTCAGACACAACTGAACAATGGGAGCTGCTGATGGGAAATGGAGTTGCTCCCAAAGTTCAGAGCCCTGTATAAAGGACTTTAGAGAGAGTTTATTGTCCTCCCTCCAACCCTCCAATCACAGGGAAGAGGCAATAGAGGGAAGTGAGAAGGTGATGAGAATCAAAAGCTAAATCAGTATTCCTGGTGACGAAATCTCAGATCAGCTTATCCTGGGGGAGCCATGACGACCACTAGCATCAAGCCAAGCAAAAAGCTGATGGAAAAGGGAGAAACAGCCCCATTTTTATTAGTCAGCTAAAGAGTGCAGTGGTTAGGACACTGAGTCTGACATCAGGAAGACCTGAGTTCAAATTGAATCTCAGGCACTAAATGAATAATTCTGGTCAAGTCATTTAACCTCTGTCTGTTTTCTCATGATAACCTCTACTTACCAGGACTGTTAAAAGTATCAAATGAAATAATATTTAAAAAATGTTAATCACAAGACCTGGCACATAGTAGGTACCTTAACAAAAGCTTGTTCCATTCTCCTCTATTAAAGTTATTAAGCTGAGCTCCACAAAACCTTAGAACCCTACAGTTGTGACTTTCAGGGGGGGAAATATGGTGAATTCTTGCTTAGAAAATTTGGACTTTTTCTTGCTTCCTTTTTGGCTTTTATGAAGATTTGTTATTATGGAATTTATTTTTGCTAATGAAAATGAGGGGATAGCATTTGTGATTTTATTTGTGTAGAAGATATTCCTGCTACTAATTAGCAGGTTGATATCCTTCTCTGTAATTCATTATTTTAGAAAGTTGCATAGGATACTGAGCAATTAAGTAACTTGTTCATGATCACTCAGCCAGCATTTGTCAGAGGTGAGATTTGAACTCAGTTTCCTGGCCCACAAGCCACATCTTTGTTTACTTGGCCAAGCTACTGCTGAACAAAAATTAAGTGATAGAATTTGATCTTTTCCCAAGGACCTAGAAGAAATTAAGGCAACTGGGATTTGTTTATTTTAAAATCTTCCTGAAGAGAGAAGTATCTGGGTGTGTATCTATCCATATATACTTATGTACATATATGTATATATTTACATGTAATTTGTTAATAACAAATTATTATTTAATACAGATTTTTTAAAATGTATACAATTTTCCATATAATTTGTATTGAGTATTTTGAAATTCTGTATGTGATATAAAATCAAGTTATAAATCTTATGTAGTTTATTGTATTGTTATTTGTATTGTATACTTCCAAGAAAACTTGTGAACTTAAAGTACTTACTGAAAGTAAGTTTACTTCCCCTTCTCTTTGAGGAGGAAGGACATGGGGATCATGAAATTTAGGAGTTTGTTTCTAATGATCTGGAAAATGTCCTCTAGCTTAACTTTGTACTAATAACAAGAAAAATGATCAATAAATGTTATCGAAATTATTTGTCTAGTTTTTTTTTTAAATCTGATCTCATATTTTCAGGATTCATGGCACAAACAATGGGGCAGGTCTCCTTGAATGAGCATGCCTTGTTGGAAAAGGAAGGCAGTATGGCAGGAGGACACAGGTAACAGGGCTTGGAAGTGAGTCGAGGGGCACTTACACATGGTAAAAACTCTTGCCAATCAGTAGTGCCAAGGTAGAGATGGAGAGCAGAGCAAGGCAGCATGGGATGAAAAGGGGCAGAGAACAAGACCACCCAAGTGCAGTTCCAGCTGCTGGTCCTTATTAGCTGTGTGACTATGTGCCCCAGGAACAATTTAGAGATGAACTGCTGACCTGCCTTGTTGGAGGTGTGCCCCATACAACAATCCCTTCTCTGAACTCCCCATGGGAGAAGCAGGCGGTAGGATAATAATCCCTACAATTTCCCTTTTTTCCCCCTTCTTGATAGTGCCTTTGGTGTATTACTTTGCAAAATTGCAAAGACTTTCCTTAAAAAAAGTTTTTTTCGGGTTCAGTATGTACACACAAGGATGCTAATTGTATGTCCTTTTAAATTGGATAATTCTCATTTACATTTTCATGCATAAGGTCTTTAAATTGCCACCTAAAACTGGTTGACATTAGGAAATGAGTATAATATGCAAATAAAATGAAGAATTTTTTAAAATTACAGACTATTAACTTTTGTCTTTTTCTTCCAAGCACCTAACCCACTGTGTGGCACATAGTAAATATTTAAATGTTGGTAAGTGTAATGCATTTTCTCTGGCTGCTTCCTGACTTTCCTGGCTTCCTTCAAATCTTAGCTAAAGTCCCGCCTTCTATAAGAAGCCTTTTCTAGTCTACTTTAATCTTTAATCTTACTACCTGACTTCTGAAATTATCCTTAATTTATCCTGTATGTATCCTGTTTGTACATTGTTTCTTGCATGTTGCCTTTCCCATTAGTCATTCCCTCATCACTGGACATCTATTTTGTCATATTTCTATATAAGTATAAATATATGGGTATAAATATATAAATTATATTCACAATTTATATATGCACAAATTTTATACATACGTATTTTTATACACACACATATATGTATATATATACATATATACATATATAAAGAGAGACAAGGACAAAAACAAAAAAGGGGGAAGAAGGAGAAGAGGGGGAAAGATTTGAGGGGAGCATGTTACTTAACTTTCCTCAACCTGAGTTTCCTTAACTGTAAAATGGGTATTCTGACCCCTGTAGTGTTTACCTATAGGGTAATTGTGAGGGCTAAATGAAAATATTTCACCTTAAAGCCCCAGACCAATTGCAGCCATTGTTATTCCCTAGGTATTTATATTAATTGAAATTTTTATGAAGGAGGAACAAAAGGCATTTTTGTCTCTGAAATTTTTTGTGTGTTATTGCATTCCTTGCCAGTGCCAGACTATTTTAACCCAGTGACTAGAAAGTGGTTTCTTGAAGTGGAACCTAGAATATTTCTAGTGCCATATTGAATCTAATGCAGGCCCTAACTGTCCACTCCAAGGTGTTCTGACTCCTAAAGACTTTGCAAGTTTCTATTCATTATAGCTCTGGGATGAAGACAAGAATTCTGGGAGTTTTTGTGGTGAGAATACTTTTTTGTTTATTAGTTCTTAGACAAGCAAACCTTCCATCTGTGTGTATCACACACACACAGACACAAACATATATACATATGTCCTTTTGAAAACTTATGTTTACATATCTGTTGCACTATTACTTGAAATGAGCTCATGGAGCCATGAAATTTTAGAAAAAAATAGTTTGGTTTGGTGGACTAAAAAGTTATCAAATTTAGGATTTAAAAAATGGCAACAGTGCATTTGAGGATCAAAAATCTTTTTTGATATTTTTCCCACTCAGTGATTCAGTGTGAATAGCTTTGTCAGAAAATAAAAGGCATGTTACTGTGTCAATAATTTCAATGAGCTTTTTCTGAATTTTTTAATTTGGAAATTAGAAAAGAGGTAAAAGCAAAAGCTAGAAATACTATGATCAGTGTTCAGGTCTTATAAGGTGGACTTAACAGTCTGTATTTGGATACTTTATCATCAGCTTCAATCATTTTCCCATCTTAATCTTCATCTTATGTTCATTCAATTGGCTGTCTGTTGCACCTGCTGTTTTGCTGCCAGAAGGACAATTGAGTATATATATATATATATATATATATTATTCTTACTAAGGATATCCACTTTCCTGCTGGAGTGATGTCCTGCTAAAGGACAGGTATAGTAAAAATGTATCTCTGCTGTTTAAAAAAATCTTGTAAATAGTCATATCTGGTCACAAAAAGGGGGAAATTGGCACTGGTTTCATGTCTGGCCCATCTGTGTTCTGTAGAAAAGTGGAGATCCAGCAGAGACCCTGACTACCCCTGGCTAGGGGACCAATGGCTCCCTCAGCTTAGGAAGTATTCCAGGGCTCCTTTGGTACTTTAAAGCCTTTCCTCTCCTCAGCTGCTTCCATTTAGCATCACTTGTTTCCCTTAGAGGCAGATGTAGCTGACAGACTAAGACAAAGTGGTGGAACTACTTTACATTAATGGTGGAGCCCAAACCCACTCTGAGCCTATGGCAGTAGCATAAAGTTCTATTAGATGAAACAGCCTGGGACTAGGGAAAAGCTAACAAATTTTTGTATTACCTTTCTTAAAGTTCTGCCATACATTTTAGACCTTACACGAGAAAGACTGGTAGACCAGATGTATTTAAAAGGTCATTCAGTGGGGAAAAAAGGTTGACTTTCTTCCAGTCCCTCCTTAAGATACCAGTTTCTTCAGGCATTTTCTCTTTTGGGTTCTTGTTCCTGAGAGAGGTGTTAGAGCTAAAACAGATCTTTTATTCCCTCATCTCCAAAAGAGTATAAAGAGAGAGACCAGTAGAACTTAGGAGTCTAAGAGAATGGGAAATAGAGAAAGTTATCATAAGAGGATCCTGACTGACTTAGATAATTGAAACAACAGGGCAAGATTTTTCAGAAGGGATCAAAGAGGTGAAAGCAAATTTAACTGATATTTTTTGAATTTAGTATAAAGGTAAGGATATACTGTAGAAAGAAAATTGTTTTTGGAGTCGGAGGACCCTGAGTCGAATCCCAGTTCAGACACTTAACTCCTGTATCACTTTGGGAGTCACAAAGTCAATGGGTCTCATTTTCCTTACCTGTAAAACAAGGAGATTGGACTTTGAAGTCCCTTATTGCTCTGAATTTTTTCTGATTGAAGATGTCTGCTGGCTTCTGGGAATTCTGTGTATACAATTAGAGGCTCATAAGTGATGCAAACTCCTCCCCTCTAAATTCATTCCAGCTCACTTCTTTCCTTTCATGATTGTCTTTGGAAATTAAATTCCACTGGTGACTTGTTATAAAGTAGTCCTTGGGAATCCATGCAATGAGACTTTCTGGCAGGCAAAACACCCATTTAATGAGCACCATTGGGAATGTCACCAACTAAATCTTTGACTGAAGGGCCAACAAATAAGACTCTTGAAACAATAATTAGTTTTCAGGATATTTATTGGATCTTATTTTCTTGAAATTAATTCAATGGGATAAAATAGATATAAAAGCCACTTTGAATAGCTAAAAATGCAGTACACACATAAGACATGTTATTATTATGTCCATACTTTGTGTTGTCTTGATTTTACTGGCTTTGCTAATTCTATCTAATTTTTAAGCATCATGGCCAAAAAATTTAATCTACTGCATAGCCAGGCAACTGTTAATTTAGAAAGATGTATCAATGTGTCATTTAAAAAAATAGACCAAGCTAATGAATTAAAACTCCTGTTGACCTGCCTTCTGAATATAGCTATAGGTATAAAGAAGCTTCATTCAGTCTCCATTAATTTTGAATTCATTATAATTTGGTCTTAGAACACTCCAGAAGAAATAATCCCCATTTATTTTTCACCACTGGAGATGAGATAGTAAGTGCTTTATGATCTTTGGCAAGGTGGACTATGTTCTCTTTGATAACTAAATGCTAGAAATTCATTCTCTTGAGATTAAATTGGAGTGTGTTGTTATTGTTAGGCATTTTCAAAATATATCCATGGAAAGTGAGTAGCTAGATGGACATGAAGAGAATCAGCATCAATAAAGAAGAGTCATTACAGACTGGGGCAGGAATAATTTGATTAAAAAGAGAGCACTTCAAGATGCTTTGTACTTAGAAAATAAACATTAAAACAAAGTAAGACATCTGAATTTTGTAATTGTAATGGAATTTAGGTTGTAATGAGTACAGTGCTAGAAATTACACTTCCAATTTGTTAAAAATAAGAATAAAATTATATTACCAATAGAAATAAGTGCTCAGTGCATAGTAGGGAGAGGGAAGAGGGAGAGACCAGACATAGATTCTAGAGTCTGCTTGTTACTGGATCATTTTATGTGATGCTGCTGATTATTCTGGCAGTCAGTGATTTCAGTCTCAAACTCTCAGAATATCAGGACCAGAAAATACTTCTGAGGTCATTTCATCCACCCTGCCTCTGAACCAGAAGCCCTCACCCCAACGAATAACTTTAATGATGGAGGGTTCTCACTTGAGTCAGCACATTCCACTTGTAGAAGTTTTCCTCACATCATATCTAAATTCATCTCTGCTCCTTTGACCCATTGTTCAAGTTCTGTCTCTATTGGGTAGAACAGTTCAGATTCCTCTGCTACATGACAGCTTTCAAATATCAAAGGTAACTGCCATCTGCCCCTTCCCACACTCCACCCTTCTTTTTCTAAATTAAACATCCCTATTTCCTTCAAACACCACAGTGTTCATGCCCCCTTAGGATTCTGGTCATTGTCCTCTTTACCTCCTTCTATTTGTCTACATAATTCATGAAAGGCTATACCTAAGCTCAGTGGAATATTTCACATGTAGCTTAACTTATCTCCCTTGTTCTGGACACTATGCCTCTTATTAAAATACCCCAAGATCATGTTAACTTTCTTGGTCATATCACGCTGTTGACCCTTATTGTTCAGTCTTTTCAAGAGGGCACAATTCTTTGTTTCCCCATTTGAGGTTTTCTTGGCAAAGACACTGGAGTGGTCTTCCATTTCCTTCTGTAGTTCATTTTACCGATGGGGAAACTGAGGCAACATGATTAAGTGACTTACCCAGGGTCACACAGCTAGTGTTTGAGGCCAGATTTGGACTTGGAAGATGATTCTTTCTGTCTCCAAGTCCAACACTCTATCTATTGTGTCACCTCACTTCCCTGAAGGAACTTTTCATGTGAAATGCTCTTTAATCATCTCTCTCCATCCTGTGTATGTTAATTTTTTTTAACACAAGTATAGGGCTTTACATTTATTCCTATTAAATTTCATCTTATTAAACTCAGCTCATGTTGAGACTCTTTAGAATCTGACTTTGTTTTTCTGTATGATAACTGTCCCTTCAAGCTCTGTGCCATCTGCAAATGAAGTAAGCATGCTTTCAGCCATACCAGTGATTAAAATATTGAGGAAAAAACTGACCTCTAAATTATCCTCAGCACATTAATCTTTTATCTTTAAGTATAGTTATCCAACAGCTTCTGGATTCCTTTGTATTATCACCTAACATACATTATCTGGTTCTTGTTGCTGATAATATTCATGGCATCTTCTTCATCTTCTATAGTCAATTATTTGTCGTCTTCTCAATTTTATACCTCATTCTATAGTGTTCCCTTGATCTATCAGGTTAGCAATCTTGTACAAAATGGAAACGAGTGCATTTGACCTAACCACATTTGCATTTTGGGATCACTCCTTCATTTTCTAGGTGTTCATTAATCAGCTCTCTTTGGAATCATGTCAGAAATCAAAGTCAATTCCACTTTCCAAGGACATGGAAATTCCATTGTCTTTCATCTTTTGAAAATAGTGACAGTGTTTATGCATCTCTAGTTCTGAGATGCCTTTCTTTTTCAATTTAATCTTTAAGATATCATTTACAGTAACTTAACAAATATAACCTCTAGTTCTTTTAATACCTGTTGCTATAGTTCACCTGAGACACTGAATGGATCTCATCAGCCAGTTGCTTTAATGGTATCTTCATATTTATCTTGGGTATCAGTTCCATGGTAGCCACTTTTGTCCTTTCCAATTTAAAAGTCATTCTTCTTAACAGAGAAGCTGGAAACCAAAAAGTTGATTAATGAGCTTCCCGTATAGCCACATCAGTCTCTTTGATGCCTATTTTTTCTTTGTCTTCAGAATTGCATTATTGAGTTTCCCTTTCTTCCTGGACCAACATCCTAGATAGATGTTTAGTTCATGGGCTTCTACACATCATTTTTCTTAGTCCATTGAAATTTGCTCTTTCAAAATGTACAGTTCATTCATATCAGACCCTCCCAAGATTTCTTCTCTATCATAAATCCTAAATGGTCCACTTCTCCCCAATGTCTCCATCATTTCTATTCTAGCAAACCTTCCTATGATAAGAATCTCATCTGGAATGGAATTTCTTCTTATTGATTACTCCACTTTGTGAAGTTAAGAAATTATTAGCTATTCTACTTTTAGCAGAGGGAGAGGTCTTCAGCAGTTGTTCAGATAATTGAAGTCTTCTATCACTAATATATCATTCCTCTAGGCTTATAAACTATTTCCCAAACTTCTTTGCCATAGGCCATCAGGACATCTATTTCTGCCGCCATGTTGCTTGTTGCCTATATTTTGTGCATTTGTGTGTAGACATTGGGGATCTTTTCACTATTGAATCCTGGAATTCTGACTTTCTGGCTATCCCAAATGCTATTTTTCTTTCTACACTGTAGCATCTAGCTTGATGAATAGGCCCTCACTTTCCTTTCTAATATAAAACCTTTTTTACAGTTAGATTCCTAAGTTTGAGGCAAAGACATTTTGATCAACCATTTTAGAAGCACCTTGGTCAGAAACTGACATTTCTATATTTTAAATCATATTTCAGAAATCTAAATCCCAGTCTTAGCTACCACCTCTCTCCAATTTAATTGTTAGATTACATGGAAGCAGGATAGCCCAATGGAAAGAATTTGAACTCGAAGTCATAGGACATGAGTTCAAGCTCTAGCTTTCCCCCTTTATGACCTTGGGAAAAGGTCACTTAATTTCTGTGGGCTTCATTTTCCTCATCTGTAAAATGAAAGGTTTGGTCTAAATGACTTCTAAGGTACCTTCCACTTCTCAATCCACAAGTCAATACTAAGGTAGATGAAATTAAAATAGACTATTGTAGATTTCCCCCTCTAAAATAATTTCTTATTTGGTTAAAATTAAATGAAGATTATTTTTAGAAAAAACAATTACTAAGCATTACTAAGAAGTTACTAAGATGTTACAGAATTTTAAATGGATTTCTCCTCCAAGCAGTTTTAGATAATGAAGAATAAAAATATACTTGATTTCAAGAACAGAATATATACTTTCTTTAATGGTAAACTTAAAACACACCTTTTATTTTTCTTCTTTTTACATGGTATTTCAAAACTTTAACATATCTACTTCTGGCATCTATATAGCAAGGGAAGAAACAAAAACTGAAAGAAAAAAAAGTAAGCAGCTTGGTGCTATTCAGTGTAAATGGAGCTCATCACTCCATTACAACAGAGATTAATGATGAATGTTCATAATGATCCTAGAATATCAGAAAATATAATAGTTATCTAGCCTTCTTATTTTAAAGATGGGGAAATTGAGTCTGAGAGTTTATATGATTTTGAGAGTTCAAAATCTACAGGTAATCAAAGTTGAGGATTTAACCTAAATCTCTTGATCTCCCTCAAACATTATTTTTACTACTCCATGAGCTCTCTAGAAAGAGTATATTCAGGATACTCCAAAAAGGCATAGAAGAATGCAAATATTTTAGAAAGATTTCTATCATGATGTGATAATCATTTGTTAAAGTACCTACTTTGTTGCAGGCACTGTGCTAAACTCTGAGGATACAAATTTTTTAAAAATAGTCCCTACCCTCACAGAACTTAGAGTACTTAGCTTAGGGGGTTTGATGAAGATGATGGCGGAGAGTCAAAACCAAGCAGGGCAGCTGGTGGCAAAATTAGGTTTTTTTAAAATGGTTTGGTAACCAGAGAAAAAAACCTTGGCTATCTAGAAAAACTTGGCTATTCAGGATTATCTATTCCCCAAGAGTTTTAGATAGTCAAAGTTTTACTGTACTTAAAAAAAAAGCAAGACAAACTGGCTTGTTCACTAATGTATATTGTATGTCTAGTTTTATCTATGTATATCTTAACTCCTCAATTAGATAGCAGGTAACTTCTTAATTGAGGATTATGTCTTATTCTTTTAAAATACCAGCATAGCATTTATCCCATTGCTAAACAGAGAGTGCTCAGAAAATCCATTTTAATTGGCCAGTTTTTTTGTTTTGGTTGGTTTAAAAGTTGGAGTCTTATTGATTGGGAAGAAGACTATTGGAAAAACATAGCCAGGAAGGTTAGTCACAGGGTGGCAATGGTAAAAATTAGCAGGATTGTAAAGCTGTAAGGACATGTCTGCATGGCCCAATAACCATCAGAAAGCTCAGAGGGGAGAGAAGGGGAGGGTACAAGTAGGACTGTGATAACAAATGTTTGACAGATAGCTCTAGAAAAAACTGGGCATTATACTTTTAAGTGTATTACCAACATTATCTTCATCACTTTCTTAAACACAGACAGCCAACAAAACAAAAAAAATCAATGTGATTTATAGAGTACTGATTTCTGAGGTGTAAATGTTCACATTCAAAATTTACAGCTCTGATTTGAATTGGCTATAGCCTGTCCCGGTCAAGGAACTGGGAGATATGGAAATCTGAGCTGGGACAAATGTCAGCCATCATCTATTGCCCCAAAGTCCCCAGGGAAGAACTTGAGACCCAGGAAATTAAAGTGATTTGTTCAACGTTAAAACAGAGGCAGAAAAGCTTTGCTTAGACCCTTGATCACTTAGCTGAGGGAGATGAGTTTTGTTCCCCTGGGCCTCTCCCAATTCTAAATTGGTCTTTTTATAGTCTATTTCCATTTGGAGCATAATGTTTTGCTTCTCCAATCTTTTTCCCCCATTAATGCCATACTACCACTCCAAACAGCTTTTAGAAGAAATATCTTATTAAAATATAATTTAAAGCATATCTTTTACATTTGATTCATCTTTATTATGTTAGTCTATTGTATTTTAAATAGGTAACAACTTGATAATTGAGTTTTTCATGGAAAGGAAAAAAGTGAATATGAAAGGAAAAGAGTCTTAAATAAAAACATTCTCAATAGAATTTGATTGAACAGATGTTTCATAAGCACTTTTTGTGCATGGAACTAGAGTGTCAAGGACAGAGGAAATTTGAATAAGACATCATCTGTGCCCTTTGAGGAGCAAGGGAATAAAATACAGAGACAAATTTAATGCACAAATGCTTTAGGGAAGGGCTAAAGCACAATATGAGGCAGATAAGAAAATATCATTCTTGAATGTGAAAAAATAATGATGATGATGATAATAATAATAACATTCACATAATGCACACTGTATAAAGTTTTAGCTCATTTGATCCTCACAACAATCTTTGGAAGAAGATGCTTTTATTATCCTCATTTTACACATGAGGAAACAAAGATTAAATGAGTTGCTCAGGGTCAACAGCTAGGAAGTGTTGGAAGCCAGATTTGAACCTGGGACTTCCTGACTCCAGGCTCTGGAGTTCTGTTTACTGCACCATCTGTTTCTATATACCTAGAAATAAAAAAACAAAACAAAACAAAAAAACCCTATCATTTCCATTTTTAATACATTGGTAGTATTGAATTGAATTCAATAAATATTCATGAAGTATCTATTATGTACCAGGCACTCTGTATACAAATTAGAAAAAAACAGTCCCTGACTCCAAGGAGCTTATAATCTGATGGGGGAAGACAATATAGAAAATGAAGCTGAAAAGGGATGGATACTGCATGGTGTTCCATCTTGTTCCATGGAGTTGAAACCAGGAAGAACCAAATGGAGAGGGGAGTGACTTGGGAGAGCTGAGGACTCTGGGGTTCCGAGCCTGAACCCAACCAGTATAAATGAGGGGTCTGCCTCAATATCCCTCTTTCTGTTACTGCTGAAAGCTGGGCAGACTATGTCAATCTTGTCCCAAAAATCAAATAAGGGAAAGATATCAGTCTTATCTCCCACCTGGAAGTTACACTCACAAGATCATCTTGTATTTGTTCTTTATGATTTAAGGTGAATGAATACTCTGATTCTGAAGCATCTTGGTGATCCCTTCAGGTGCTCCCTTGGCAGCAGTAGCTGACCCGTGTCCACTGGAGAGCTTGTAACAATAACAACAGAGAATCCTGGTCCTGCAAAGGAGGGAGCATCACTTTATCAGCCCAACCCAATAGAGGATTATCATGTGGGGCAGAGATGTTGCACACAATAGAAATGAACTGCCCTTCTAACAAATCCATCTGTTGTTCAGACTTGAGTTCTCAACCTAGTTGTTGCCAAGGGTTCAGGAACATTCGTGGAAGAGGTCCTTCAAGCATATCCCTCTATCAAAATCACCATCCGGAGAAAGAGAGCTATTTCATCACCAGCTGTTCCTCTGTCTGGTTGGGATGGTAGACACCTGGCTGAAACTTAAAGTCTGATGTTCTCCAGAGGGCTTCTCTGATACTTCCGACATCATCCAGTATTACCCCTAGCCCAGGAACCCATAGGCGACATTGAAAATTTGATTTGGGATGAAAGGGGAGCAGCAGAGAACCAAAGAACAATTTACAAGGAAGTAAAGAAAAAATGGTCATTCATGAATATAATTTCTTCCACTAATATATAAGCTTTTTTGATTTGGTAATTTGTTGTTATATATTTTGAATCTTCCCTGATATTTTTCTGGGCACATGACAATGTTCTCTTTTGTTTTGCTTTACTTTGTTTTGTATTTCTTTTCTGTTTTCCTTTTTTTCTTATTGTTTTTTTTTTTTCAAATAAAAACAACCACAACAACAAAAAAGAAATATCAAGCTCTTTGAAATACTTTATTATTATTATATTTATTAATATATTAAATAAGATCTATTAATATTTATATATTATTATAATTATTGTTATTACTTTACTGAATACTTTGATAACTGGTAGTGCAAAGTTATCCCCACCACCACCTTAAATTAGGGTCATAGTGCTTTATATTTTTGCCTAATTGTTTTTCCTTAGACGTATTATTGCTCTATTTAATCTTATAAAGTACCTCATTGGCATTTTGATTCAAATGTTATTGAATCTTCAAATGAATTTTGAAATTATTGACATTTTTACTTACTGGTTTCAACTAGCCATTCGCATAAGATAATTCTTTAGTTTTTTAGTTCTTCCTTTATTTTCATCAAAATAATTTCATTGTTGTCTATTTCATGTGTATTTTAGTAGGTTATTGCTTTACTTGATGAAATCACTTGTCCAAATTCATACATGTAGGAAATAATAGAGTCAAGTCCTTTTATTCCAAATCTAGTACTCTATCCGCCAAAACTACCTTGCTTTTCCAAGAAATCATTTATTTTCATGTGAACACATCCTTTCTATGTTGTGAGGGTTAGGAGCATGGCACCCAAACTCTGGAAAATCCTTCTTAAAATTTTTGGCTCTTGCTTCTTACTAGACAAGAAATCTGATTTTTTTCTTTTTCTTTCATGGGGTATTTACAGTACCTTATTGTAAAAATTGGGCTTTATAGCATACAATGCCATCATATAATTTACACATTTTTGAGTTATAAAACTTTCTTTATGTCACCTGCTGACCTTTCCATGTTGTGGTAGCTTCCATGAAATTCTCAAAGAATTCCCACTTAATTTCTTATGCCGACTGGTGATATATCAAAATTGCAATGGGAAAAGTCAAAATGTAGAAGGGATAAATGTTTATTATTATCATTATTAACATCTAGTTTTATCATATTTGATTTGGGGATAGGACTGGACCTATTATGGCCCTGATATAGAGAAGTCTGAGATGGGGAAAATCCTTCTCCCAGTATAGTTACTACAGTCTATTTGTCTTCCACTGAAAGGTTAATGAGTGACTTGTCCAGGGTTACACAGCCCAGGAGCTGTCAGACAAAGGACATGAACCCAATTGGATCTTTAAATTTCCAAGGTCAGCACTCTAGTCATTTTCCCATCTAGCCTCTCAATATTTACATCATGTTCCGAAAATGCATCTAAAATTTTGACTCTGAACATTTCCTATTGGCCAGGAATCATTGTCTTGTGGTAGTTGCAGGGAATGAGTTATTTAAAAGGAATCGGCAAAGCTCAGTATTCTTTAAAAGAAAAATTTGCCTTCATTTAAATACATATGAATTAAAGTGGATGCATGTTTTTGTGTCAAGCAATTAAAATGATTTGGAGAGCTTTATTATATTAGTAAAGGAAACTAAGAACCCAAACATAGACTAATATCATTCATTCATTTATTTTTGCTAAAGCAATTGGAGTTAAGTGACTTGCCCAGGGTCACACAACTAGGACATGTTAAGTGTCTGAGATCAGTTTTGAACTCAGGTCCTCCTGACTTCAGTGCTGGTGCTCTATCCACTCTGCCATCTAGCTGCCCCAAGTAAATAATTTAGATTGTTCTGTCATATTGGGTATGGGAGGCCCATGACAAAAACAGAATCTTCTAGACAAGAAATGTAAAGTTAGAAGAACGCAACCAGAATGTATTCCCATTTCTCTTGTGAAAGGCAATTCATATGTTGAAAACTATCTTTGCATATATTTTGAAAATAAAAAGCTATTATTTAAAAAAATAATAATTTAAAGCATTTTTATGTGATTATAGTTTTGATTTGTCTGTAAATTGCATGTTCATATACTTTGGCCTTTTGCTAATTGGAGAATGACTTGTATTCTCATAAATTTGCTGCTAATCTTAACATAAAAAAGAAAGACAATTCATATCTTATTCTCTTTCTTATTGTAAAATTTATGTCTTGTAAAATTCAGACAAGAACTAATAACCATCTTTTGAGCAGCCACCAAATGGCCCAAATTTGCTGCATGAAAGCATAATTTTAAACTTGGTTGTCTTGATTCTTGTTTTTTTCATCACAATCATTTCTGTATATTAAATTGGGATTATTCTGTCTCTGCCCCAACTCCCTGGAATGGAATCCTCCTTGGTAACCAAAACACCCAACCAAATACGGGGACCAAGTCTGATGCTGTTTCCACCATTCTGCCCTCCATTCTCCCACCTCTTGGATAAGAGAGATTTTGTTATATTTTTTTCTGAGACCGAGATTGGTTATTAGGAAGACTCAGAGTCTTTTTTTTTTTTTTTGCATTCTTTTCATTTACATTATAGTCTCTGGATGATCTTCATATAAATAGATCTGAGAGAAATATCTAACGAAAAAGAATAATGCTGTTATACATATATTCCATTTGTCAAGTATTTTAACATAATTAACATGTAGTGGACTTCCTGCCATTTAGGGAAGGGGTGGGGACTAAGGGGGGGAATTTGTAACAGAAAGCTTTGTAAGGGTCAATGTTGAAGAATTACCCATACATATATTTTGCAAATAAAAAGCTTTAATTAAAAAAAAGAAAGAAAAAAGAAAAAAAGGAATAATGCTGTTCAGAACTTTAGATCTTTGAAAAACATGATTTAGCATCAGAGTAAATGAGATTCTCTGGCTAATTTGTCTAGTAACAGTCAATTATTTTTACCTCTGCCCTTTTGGACTATAAAATGGTGATGATGCTGATTAATTTTTTCTCCAAAGCTTAGAACTCCTTTCATGGGAAATTCCATACCCAGGTGCAAAGTCTGTCGATTATTCAGTCCTTTCTCAAACTGTCAGATTTCTTAATATACAAGTTCCTGGCCAAAAGCATTACCGAGCAGTGATGTCTATATTAGGTAGGAGGCTAGACTAGATAACCTGCAAAGCTGCTTCTACCTGAGAGAGCTTGTGATGAATAGACATTTATTTCTAAATCACATTAATTCTCAAAATTGTAGGTGTCAGAACAATTGAACAATGAGGAATTCAAAGCAGATTTGATTTCTCTCCACTGCTTTCTGATAGACACAGGCTTTTAAACTGCATATTAAGCAGACCAGAGTCTAATAAGAAAATTGCTACAGAAAATTATGGAAAGAGGAGATTTAACCTGCTGCTTCCTTCTGACAGACAGGAGGGAGTCAGTGTGAAGGAGGCCGGGGTGAGTGGCAGAATAACAATGGCTTTGTTAACCTGACTCGGGAGATGCTGGGAGCAGCCACAAATGTCACCCCCCCAGTTGGCTGGAACACCAAGCCTTTTTTCTCATTTCAGTCATCAGCTCTACTCCCTCCATTTAAATGGTAATTACACATTTATAATGCATAGCAAATCTCCATCCCTCTCTCCCTCCCTCTTTCTCCCTTTCCCACTTTCTCTGTCTCTCCCTTTCTCTCTCTCTCTGTCTCTGTCTCTCTGTCTCCCTGTCTCTCTTTCTCTATCTCTGTCTCTTTGTCTCTCTTTCCTCTCTTTGTCTCTCTCTGTGTCTCTGTTTCTCTCTGTGTGTCTCTCTTTGTTTCTCTGTCTCCCTCTTATTCTCTCTCTGTGTCTGCTTTTTTCTCTCTCTCCATATCTCTCTCTCTGTCTCTTTCTCTCTCTGTCTCTCTCTCCTTCCTTTCATCTCCCTCCCTCAATTTCTCTGTCGCCCTTCCTCCTTCCCTCTTCCTCTCCCTCCCCTCTCTGTCTGTCTCTCCTTTAGAAGTATTAGAAATCAGAACTTCCAACCTCCTCTCTCTTTTTTTCCTCCCTCAATCTCTCTGTCTCCCTTCCTCTTTCCCTTTCCCCTCTTCTTCTCCCTACCTCTCTGTCTCTCTCTGTCTATTTCTGTGTGTCTGTCTGTCTCTGTCTGTCTGTGTCTCTCTCTGTCTCTGACTAATTTTCCCTCTCCCCTTTGGGAGTACTATAAGACACCCATTTAATAATAACATACTCATTTTGAATTGTTTATTTTGGGAGTATTTCTCTCTCTTTAATAATAGCTTTTTATTTTCAAAATACATGCAAAAATAGATGGGAGTATTTTCCAAACTCTTTGATATTCATGTAAGAAAGCCCTGTGGTTCCTTAGATCACATATGTTACTAGAAATTTTCATAATGTAGTTTGGATAAATTTGAACCATATGAATATTATTGTATTAACAGTGACAGCAGTTTTGAACTCTTAATGTGGAAAGTCCCTCCACAGGCTCAGATAGGCAACTCTTCTGTAGCTTGATGTCTCAAGAGTTTTCTCAGGCACTGAAAATGGTCCAAGTCCAAGTCAGGGGCAATATTTGAACTCAGGTCCTTCTGACAGTAAGTCTGGCCCTCTATCTGCTATCTCACATTACCTCTTGGGTCACAGTTACATACAGAATAACATGTTATTGTTTCAAAAACTCTTATTCCAGAGAATAACTGTTCTTTGCTTTTTTCCTTACAAAGAGAGGTCCATTTCAGCAACTCTAAGAGCTGCATGGGAGATTATATCTTATATCTCCATTCAATTCTAAGAATGAATTCCAATGTAATAGTCTTTCATTTTCCCCGTTCATTTTTATATGTGGTATTTAGTTAATATTCATCCATCTTATCAGTAACTATTCTGTTAGATGGGTAAAATTTAGCCTGACCTTTAAAATTATTTAAAAGCAAGGCACTTCTGTCTCTATTGTCTATAACAGACTGATCTATTGTGAGTTGATGATGGCATATTTTGAAGTTGCTAAAGGAAGAATTAAGAAATTAATATTATTTTCTGCAATAGAATCTGCACTATGGAAAGCTTAACGATCCATTTGGAAAAATTCATATTACATGACAAATAAGGACCCCATATTCTTTTTTTTTCCCTGAGGCAATTGGGGTTAAGTGACTTGTCCAGGGTCACACAACTAGGATGTGTTTAAGTGTGTGAGACCACATTTGAATTCAGATTCTCCTGACTGCAGGGCCAGTGATCTATCTACTATACCATGTAGCTGCTCTGAGAATTAGGACCCCATATTCTGGATGGAGTATAATTGGTTCCATATATATCTGCTTGCAAAATATGGACCTTTGTCTTGTTTGAAATATTGATCAATTTATATTAGATTGGTAAATGGTATATAGATCCTTTCTGGAGGCCTGAAAATTCAGCATCTAAGTTAAGTCTGGTAACATAACCATCAGAAAGACACTCAGATGTGTTCATATTTTTGCATTTTGAAATATGCTTATGCAATCACAATGGCTCACATTTGCATGCTGTTTTGATATATAGCTCACAATGAGCTTTCTTCACAGCTACCCACTGAGGTAAGTGGTATAAGTATTATTGTCCCTAGTTTATAGATGAGGGCATTGAGGAACAGAGAGGTGAATTAAAGTGCAGCATGTAAGTAGGAGAGTCCCACCTCAAATCCATTCTACTGATGCCACATTCAGTGTCATTTTCACTATCATTCCACTAGGTAATTCCGGAGAAGCAATTTTATAATTAAGCTAGTTATAATTTATTTTAATATTTAAAGATAAAAATTAGTCATAAGTCAATGCAGACATAAATGTAAGTTAGAGTCTATATAAGATTTCATACTCTTCCCAAAACATCTTGAGTTGGTTACTATTGGATAAGACTGGATATCTTGAGCAAAATATCAGATGGTTCCTATCTTATAGGAATTTTTGAGCCATCTTCTTCCTCTTTATAAAATATACCTATATATGATGTTCTAGAATGTTAGAATTTTAAAATCTAGTCTTATCGGTTTAGAGAAAAAATCCAAAATAGATTTCCTTGCCTCTTATTATGTTATAATAAATTCATCCCCGTTCTCTAGCTCATTTTTCCCACTTGGGTATCTCTTGCCCCCATATCTAATTTTCTTGCCAAGGTTTACTACTTTATACTTTTATTAGGTACTGTTCTAGACTGCCTGGCCATCCTAAACTTTAGTAATTCCTTACTGTTGAATCCTCTTCTGCAGGAAGCCCCACAACCTAACTTGTCCAGTTTCATTCTAGGGCATTAATGTAAATTGATTTCATTCACTACAAATATATGTATTTAATTCACTGATGTCTAATACTCTGACTCTCCCATTGCCTATCCCTTTTGTGTTCCCCACAGTGTCTTCTTGAAACAGTCTTCTCTTCGTTTGCCCCAAACTTCCCCTGAACTTCCCTCTTCGTACATATAGCAAATGTCTTAATTTTTTACTTCACTGAGAAAATTCTAACTTGATTTTGATTTCCCTCAGCCTTTCTTTTTATTTTTCAGACTTCTCAATTTCATCATTTCCTATTTCTTGCATAAGGTCCCAAAAGAACAGATGACCCTATTTTTAAATATGACTAATACTATCTTCACCTTCACTCTCGAACTGCATTTTTCCCACCTTCTCTAGGACTTTATTAATCATTCTTTTGATTTCATGTTTCTTCCCTCTTTCCACTGTGACCTGTTTATTCTATTCCTGCCTCTTTATTGAAACTCAAAAGACATCAATATCTATTAATCACCAAATTCAGGAGGCTCTTTTTTCCTCCTTCATTTCATCTAACTTCTACTTTTTAATAGAGTTTGCCTCTCCTTCATTGGATATTTTTTTTATTTTCTTGGCTCCAGGGATTGTTTTTTGCTCTTTGGTACTGGAGGTAGGAGAGAGCATCTGTTTTTTGAGTTACAGCTAAATAGCTCTCCAGTATGGAAATACATGTACCATTCTACCTGTGATAGCATCAATCACGACTTTGTCTTTTGGGGTAATTAGGAAGCTCTGTAGAAGGATACTGGTAATGGAACTGGAGAGAAAAGCATGAACTTGAGAGATTCTAAGAAAGATGAAGTGACAAAACTTGATCATGGTTAGTTTGTGAAATTTTACGTGGCTAAATTTTTCAAAGCTGAGAGAATATTAATGCCTTTAGCTAAAATAGGAAAGTGGGGAAGGTTATGTGGTTTCAAGAGGAAGGTGATTCTGAGTTTTAGACACATTGAATGTGATTTCTTATTCACTCATCCAAAGTGAAGAATCATTTGGTGTTTTTAAATTATTTTTTCTTAAAAGGTTATCTTTTCATATACTAAGTTTTCTTCAAGTGTGGCTTATCCGTGTAAGTGGAATGTTCAACTGGTATATTTATAGGAGTCCTACTATCCTTTCCCAAATTGTATCTACTTATTAGCTATTGATTCTGTTTTTGCTGATGTTTCTCATCCTTGGAAGATTTTGTTCTATATCACAGTTGCTGCATCAAGTCCAGTTAAATTAACAGGATTATTCTTACAAGTAACCAGATTGAGCCAACATAATCTTCAAAAAAAGGCATGGTCGGGGCAGCTAGGTGGAGCAGTGGTTAGAGCACCAGCCCTGAAGTCAGGAAGACCTGAGTTCAAATCTGGTCTCAGACACTTAATATTCCCTAGCTGTGTGACCCTGGGCAAGTCACTTTACCCCAATTGCCTCAGCAAAAAGCAAAAAAAAAAAAAAGGCATGGTCTGCCATTGTTACAGTAGGACCTATTCTAGAAATATTTCTCTTTATTGAACAGCCTAATATTAGTATAGTTGTGATCAATGCTTTTTTTTTTCTACTTGCTAACATGATATTAACTCTCCTAGAGATCTACATGAGGAGATAAATTTTATTTTGGGATTAAGAGTTATTGAAAAACTTTTAACTGGAAGAGTAGCTTTATGTTGCTCATTTATTACAGTGCATACAAATTGATTATTAATTGATTATTAATATATATATAATATATATAAATTTTTTGCAAGAATTGGGACAGAAGTTGGAAAGCTTTAAATTTCAGGGAAATTGATTTAATAGGTCTCAAACTTGAACTTTTCCATTAAAACATGCAAGACAGAAATAAATGTTGGATTAAATTGCTAATAATCATATTATCTTTTTATTCTTCCAGGCCTCCTTTGAATTTCTTATGTTCCTTACAATCTCTTTGAGAATGATGAGAGAGATGGCATCTTCTCTAGAAACTGAAATTTTAAGATTTACTGAACATTTCCATCTTGTACCTCAATAATTTTTCAGATTGCAACTTATATTTTGAGATCATAAAAACTGAAAAAAAGGTTTTATGATTAGGTTTAAGGAAGAAAGTATATCATGTTGGGCTCTGGAACTTTCCTTGTTCTAGCTGTTCATACAATTTTGGCAAACTTTCTTTGATTATTAACTAGAGTATTGTAAACATAATTTTTCCATTATGTAAGGAATAGAGTCTAAACCTTTGGTTTTGTGTCAATATTGCCTTTAATCTTTCATACTAATTAAAAAGTAAATATTTTTATGGTAATTTTCACTTTAATTTTTCCAAGAAAGACATCCTTTTCTTACTGGATTCATCAATATAAAATCTTGGCTAAAGTATTAAGGATGTATGTCATTATGTCAACATGCATGGATAAAATATTGTATCAGTATTCGTTTTTCTTTCAAAGCGTACATACTTCATTTTTATTACCAAAATGATATTGAGTAAGAAATCCATGAAACTTTATAATTAGCCTTTAGTACAGTATTTGGCACATTATTCTTAGTAAATACTCAATATTGCCTATCTATCTGTGAGGGTTAAAATTGTCCCAACTTTAATAAGACAGATCTGGGTCAATGGCACTGTATTAAAGGGTCCATGTTCCTCTCTAATGAAATGGAATTCAGATATTCTTCATGGTCTGAGATGCTCCTCTCTTCCAGTGTCTTGTCTTTATAAAGCTTGATATCCAAATATGCAAAAAAGGAGCAGTGAAACATAGAATTTCACTGGTTGACATATGATGTATAATCAAAAATGATGTCAGCAGATCGTGAGTTGGATGAAGCAAGGCATATCTCCACTAACTACTTAGTCACAAGATAGTCATAAGATGGTCATGTTGGACAAGATAGAATGAACGGGAGGTACAAAAATGAATTTTTGAACACTTACTCTGTAATTGAATTATCCCTGCCAGACTGGTCTTAGTCACCATGACAAGGAAAAATAAAGGTAGCAAGTGTCTAATTAATTTTCTATGATTAAGCAAATGAACTTAAATTCTGTAGCTAATAAGTCTGGGGTCTAAAATACAGAACTTATAATCACTATTCCTATGGAATTATATCAAATTGATTGATACTCATCAGAACAGAGTAGGGAACCAAATGAATTATTTCTCACATATCTATCTATTCATCCATCCATCCATCCATCCATCTTTCTATCCATTCATCTATCATCTATCTAATCTCTCGACCTATCTTTCTACCTAACTTTTTGTCATCTGTCTTCCACCCCAAGCATCCCATCTTCAGTAGAGGGGCTCTGCAGTTGGGCAAATAAGACATTAGCTTAGAGAGTTGTGAGTTACCCTATTTGCTTTAGACAAATCTGCAGTATTCATTCCCCCCCCCCCCATATGTCACAATTCTGTCTTGCCTCTCCTGAGTGATTTCTTTCCATCCCCGCCTTAGAGATCAATGTCCTTTTTATTCTGGAATTTCACAGTTCACTTTTAGAGTGGGTGTCAACCCTATTGTGCATATACATTTATCTTAGAGAACACCAAGAGCTTTTGGTGTTTATTCTAGAAAAAGATTTTCAGTTTGAAAGCTCTTTTTTGGTTCTTTTAAGGGAAAATTCTGGACAGGATAGGGACAGTGCAGTTCATCAATATTAGGTATAATTAAATGTAATTACAATTTTAAAAAAAAATTTAAATTTAAAAAACATAACTTAAAAACAAATTTTCCATCAATTCTGTGTAAAGTTTGTGTTAATAAAAAAAATGTTAGAATAAATGGAAATTATTCTTGAATAAGTATTAAGAATAGTTGCTAGGTTTAAATATTGCGCTTCATCTTTTTCATCAGAAAAACTTAGGCTTCAAAAGCATGTTTCCATTTTGGTGCTATTAAAAACAAAAACTTCCTTCCAGTTCTGTTCCTTCTTTCTACATATATATACCCTCTACCTCCATTTGAAACATCATGGATTCAAATAGAAATAAAAAAATTTATTCTTAGAAAGATTAGCCTCTACCCCTGATATAACAAGATCTCATATAACAATTTTCAATTTGGGAAAAATTCAGTAACATGTATATAGTCTCTCAATGTAATTTCAATAAATTCCATAAACTGGGAGGAAATATTCTTTCTATAAGAAGACAGTCTTTAGTTTGTAATGATCTGAGCAATACCTTCTATGAATCAATGCCAACAGAAATAAAACCTTATGATTTGATAACAAGCTTGCTTCCTATTATAGTTTCAAAACTGGTTATATTTTATCTACTTGGGAATTGATCCTAATTCCTAGTTTTTATTTGATAATCTAATAGTTTCTATATTTTTTCTTTTGGAATCAGAAGTTATTATAGCTCATTAAATTAAAAAGCTGTAATACAACTTAATTCCTTCATGTTTATAGTTAGTGCTTTGGTAATTGTATGCTATTAAGAAAAATTATTAATAACTTTGCTCTTAGTAGCAACAGTGATCCCAAAGAATAAAGTACAACTTAGCTACTTCTTTTGAAGAACGATGATTTGGACTAAGAGTAAGTTAATAATGCCTAAATAAGACCTAGTGATGGCTTTCCCAGGAGATGTTTTATGTAAAAATTATGGAGGTCTGCCCATCACAGCACAATGAATACTGACGTTTTTGACTTGATAGGAAAACATTTATTTTTTGCACCTGTTTCAGTATATGAATAAATGTCATGTATTATAATAAGAGGAGGGGGAAAGCTGTCAGCCTGATTTAAAAAAAATATTCATGGGCTTAAGAAGTAGCAAAATATTGTGAGCAGTTCAAATTGTTTTTCTTTCTATACCATATCTAGATTCTAAATGGCAACAATTCAATTTAAGTTGATATTCAAAAATATGCAGTAAGTAATATGAGGATGGGTATTCCTATAAACTCACCAGTTGAAACCAACATTAAGGTAAATTAATTGAAGTGAATATGTTTGTATTACTTATGTTTCAGTATTTCCATACATCCAGGTTCTCATTAATGCAGACATTTAACTCAAACAGTACAGATTACAACTTACCTAGAAAGTATGGGTAGGTTGTAACCTATTCCTTTATAATCTAAACTTCTTGAGGGCACGAACTGATTTCATTTTTGGCTTCTTATTCTTAGCATCTACCACAATTTCTAGCATCTAGTAGGTGCTTATGAAATATTTGTTAAATTGGTTGATTTCTTATCTTTTGCAATTCTTTCCTATAATCTCTGATAAATCCACTACAAAACATATATCTAATGTGCTGAAGTGTGTATGTGTGTGTGGGGGGGTATATGTGTATGTGGGGATCTTTTTCTAGTTCTTTTACTATTTGGGGGTACCTGGTTATCCATGCACAATCCTCTATTGACTACATGATTAGTCTACTTCTTTTCCCAGCCATACACTTCTTGGTTCAAATCATTTATACCACTATATTGCCTGTAAGTAGGCTATAGCATTTGATTTTTCCATTGTCCTTTGGACCACTTATAATTACGAATTTCTGGAAATTAAGGTCTTTCTAGATTTGTAGCCATATAATTTCACTTGAAGAATGTTAGCTTTAAAAGGACTAGCTTTTTGTCCAGAAGAAACCTGGGATCATTTAAAAATGCTGCTCATTTTCCCAAATGCAACCCAGCATTTCTTTCCAACTCAATTCAATCCAATTCAGTTCTGAGCCCAGTTGAGTCTATGTTGGCAGTATCTATCCAAAAACAAAACAAAACAAAACAATGAATTGCCATTCAACTTCATGTCATCATTTGAACAATAGTCAATATTTTTCCACTTAGATTTTTTTTCTGTGTGGCTAATTAGACTGAGCCACTCTTCTGAGTAGCTTTGGATCTCTCTCAGGAGACTCTGAAAAGTTTTGTGGCTTGATGATAGAAATACACTGTCATCCCCAAATAAGAATAGATGACACTTCTATGGAGAAGTGATTTTTCATTTGGGATCTCAGAAGGACATCCTCTTTGAAAGAAGCAAATGGCTTTGGCAAGCATAAAACATACTCATACGTGGCAAAGACTTTAGTTTTTGTTTTCATAATCCGAATGTCTTGCAGATAGTAAGCATTTAAATTTTTGTGGCTGCGAATGCACCTCCCTCGTTTGTGTTTTGCTACACTTGATACTGATAATCAGAGAATGCATTTATTTATTTATTAACAACGTTCCTTAGGGTGGCATCTTTTCAGAAATCTGAATGGCCTTGACATATGTTTGGGAGACCTTTGGTTAGAAGAAAACATTTGATAGTTTGGGAGTCAATTTTTTTATATAGCAAAACATTTAAATTTTCTAAGACTTTGCAACTGAGGTCTTCTGTTGAAGATAATTTATAAGGGATTAAATATGAATGTGGTTCTGGAGCAAAATGAAATATTAGTTATTTTATGAGAATAATAAAACTACTGTGGACCATAAAAAAAGAAATGTCCTAATAAAATTTAAACATTTTTTAAGATTATTTCAGTGAAACATGAATGAAATGGAAATTGGTAAAATTAGATTTGTAGAATTTAAGAGTTGAACAGGCTTAGTAAAAAAAGGTTCATTTACTCCAAAGCTTCTTAAACTGTGGGTCATGACCCCATATGGGGTCATGCAATTAAATGTGGGGGTTGCAAAATTATGATTTATTACTAGTAAATGTTTGATTTGTACACAGATTTTATATACCTTTGTACCCAGGGTTGTGTAAAAATTTCTTGGGTAAAAATGGGTAGTGAGAAGAAAAAGTTTAAGAAGCCCCAGCTAGTCCACCTCCCTCATTTCACAGCCAAGGAAACTGATTTGACTGACATTATTTATAAACATAAGTGGATATAAACTGTTACTAAATTCAATTCAACAAGTATTAAATATATTTATTAAATGTATGGTAATGAGTACAAAAATGAAAATGTAACAGTTCCTGCCCTCAAGGAGCTCACCTTCTCATGGAGGAAACTCCTTATTAGAATAAGGAACTTACAACAAATGCAATAAAAATGTGCTTTATAGTTGCTTGGCAAAGCAGAGACTTCCAATATTCCATTGCTGGGATAGTAGCTATGTAGACACGATCATCTGAAGGGTTAAGAAATCTCTGCAATAATCCAGCCCTTTCCTCAAACACTGCACTCCTACACATTACCTGCTTTATTGGGTAAAATTATGCTGAGATCTTGTCGGCTCTCTTTTATATTTATATATTCACAGAAGTTGTTTTGTATCCTGGCATTTTACATACTGATTTTTCCTCAGCTGCAGACTCCCTCATCAACCATCCCCCACCCCAATCTTTGCCTTCTTTTAAACTGTCTGAAAGAGACATAGCTCAGGAAATGTATACATATAATATACAGGATGTTTTAAAAGTCCGGTTTACATTTATTTAAGCTTTATATTGTGAGTTTATTAAGTACTTACTGAATGCCAGAAACTGTGCACAAAGATTTTTTTGGACAACTTGTATAATAAACACACACACATATACACAGATCATATCTGATAAACTATTTATAGTGTGGATATGCATGTGGCTACAAAGTATGTTAATGTGACTAATTTTTTAAAAGTAAAGAAACCACAACTTATACTTCCATTAATGATGTTTCCTGTGAAAGGGAAGGGAAGTTAAGCAAGCACTTATTCTAGGTGTTGCATAAAATGTGCTTAATTAAGCCTTTTAAATTAGAAATTTAAATATCAATATAAATAACTAAGTGGCAGCCTGATATCATGATTTGAGAGCCAGACTTAAACTTAGGAAGAGCTGGGTTCAAGTCTTATCAATTTAAATTCAAAATATCTTAATACTTTTTCAGTCCCTCTCTCGACACCTACTAGGATGCTTTGCTTGTTCATTTCATTCACTTTTCTCTATGAAAACATTTTTGTAAATTTTGAGCCACACTGACTATGTGATTCTGGACAGTACTCCAAATACCTGCCTAAGATCAGAAAGTATTAAGTTATTTCTCTAGGCAAACGATCAATGAAGTCAGAATTAGAAGAGTTAGTAGAAATCTTTACAGAAAATGTCTCTGATAAAGATTTGATATCCCACATATATAAGGAATTAACGTAAATAGAACGAGTCATTCGTCAATAAATAAATGGTCAAAGAATACAATTATTTCTCAAAAGAAGGAATCCAAGCTATCAGTAACCATATAAAAGTGCTCCAAATTACAATCATAAAGGAAAATAAAATTAAAACACCTACCAGATTGTCAAAGATGACAAAAAAATACAAAAGAAAATGATAATTGTGAAAGAGAAGTATGCTAATGCACAATGAATGGAGTTATGAAATGATATGGCCATTCTGGAGAGCATTTTGGAATTATACTTCAAGCTAACTTGTGCCTATCCTTTGACCCAGAAATACCACTACTAGACACATGCCCCTAAAGCGATCAAAGGCATAGGGAAAGGATTCATGCATACAAAAATATCTATAGTAGCATGTTTAATTTTTAAGCAACAAATTAGGTGCCCAACAATGAGGAAATAGCTGAATATTATATTATTTTGTATATTATTTAATGGCATATGAATATAATGGAATATTAACATTCTGTGAGTAATGATGGAGGAATAGGGCAAATTCAGAGAAACCTTGAAAGATTTTTGTGAAGTAAATTGAACTGAAGCAGGAAAACTATATAATCAATGATAATAGCACTGCAATGGACAACTTTGGAAGACTTAAAAATCTTAATAATGCAATCATAGGCATGATGAAATATGTTTTCCCACCTCTTGAAGTGGCGAGGGACTGTTGGTAAAGAATTAGACATAAATTTGCAAGCACTAGTGACACAAATTTGTGTTCCTTGCCTACATTTGATACAAACGTTTTTGGGATGTCTGTGAAGATTTATCAAAAATAGTATATGGCGATGCAAAAAAAAAGGGGGGGGAAAGAATCACCAATTAAATTATTAGAATATAAAGAAAAGAGTACCAAATTGCTTTTATAATACACTTTTAGATCTGGTATGGTAACATCACCTCTGCATTTTTTTTTCATTGATTCCCTTGATATCCTTAAGCTTTTGTTCTTCCATAGTGAAGTGAACAGAACCAGGAGAATGCTGTACACAATAACAACCATATTGTTTTACAAAGAATTGTGAATGACTTGGCTATTCCCAGTAATAAAATGATCCAAAACAATCCCAAAAGACTAATGATGAAGCATACTATGCAGCTCCAGAGTAATTACTGATATCGACTGAATACAGACTAAAGAATGCTGTTTTTCACTTTAATTTTTTCCTTTTATGAGTCTTCTTGTGAATGACTAATGACTAACAAAATGACTAACATGGAATGTTTTACATAATCACTCATAACCTATGTCTTGTTGAGAGGCAGAAAAGATAGAATTTTAGATGAAATGTTTTCAAATTGGAAGTGGAGAGAGACAGAGACACAGACAGAAGCAGAGACAGAGACAGACAGAGAGAGAGAAAAGAAAGAGACAGAGAGACAGACAGACAGACTGACATAGACAAGACAGAGAGAAACAGAGAAATAGAGAGATAGAAAACCAGAAAGTTGAGAGGTCAGAACTATCCATTTGAAGTGTAGGGCAGAGTGTGGTAACTCACAGGTGCAGTGTGAGTGAGCTTCCAAAAATCTGAAGTCCCTTTTCCTGCAGACAGGCCTTTTTAAATATCCTTTTTATATACATTTACATCAGGAAACTTGGTTCAGGGCTCAAGTCTTAGTCCCCTGAGTCAATTTCAAGGACAATTTCATAACCTTTTAGGAAAAAAATTAGTCAAAGATACATGCAGACGAAAACCCATGGTGGGGAGGTAGAAGGCAAATCCAGGAAATAATATTGCTTCTACCACACATCAGGCCAAAGGAGCATTGACCAAGAAGAGAGGCAACTCCCAAGAAGCTCAGAAAAGTCTGGGATATCCTGGATGTTATATTTCTGGGACTTTTAGAAGGTGAAGAATCATGGCACATAGAACCTCCTAGTTGGAAGAGACCTCAGATGGAAAACCTTTCTCCAAGCCTTTGACAAATGGTCATTCAGCCTTCATTGGAAGATTTCCATTAATGTCACTACCTTGTGAGAGGTTGTCTACCATTTTTGTACTTGGTTATAATTAACTAAAATCTGCCTCTTTAGTTCAGCGCCAGATTCTAGTTCCACTCTCTGCATCTGAGTAGAAATCTAATCTCCTTCACTTAACTCTTCAAAAAGAAAATTAGGCCCATTTATTCTAACTGAAACAGAAGTTAGCAAAGAGCTCTGAGCAACAATGATTCTAAGCAAGACTTCACTATGATGCTAAGCAAGACTTTATTATGATGCTAAGCATGACTTTGTGAAACAATGCTATGGGAGGGGGAGGGAGAACATATAACTGTCCAGAATTTTTTTCTTATCTTCAAAGATCTGAAGGTCAAATAGATGAGATTTCCTACCACTACACAAGGTGAAGAGTAAAGTGTTTGGGATGGAATTGGGCAGGGAGAGAAGAGGGGGATGTAGAAGAAGAGTGGAGAGAGAAGCCCAGATTATATGTACTGAGATGTCTGATGTGGGGCAGGGGAAAAGGCACAAGACTAGGAGGTAGAAGATCTGCATTGTGAGCCAAGCCCAGACTAACCAGTCTTATAACTTGGGGCATTCACATTTTTCCTGGATTTCAGTTTCCTCCTCTGTAAAAATGGAGAGTTGGTATATGGTCCCTTCTTCCATATATTTGCCAAAATGATCTTTCTTTCTTTTTTTGGGGGGGGGGAGGGGAGAGATGTTAGCTTTTTAAAAAAGATGTTTAATGATATATATTCCTTTTAAATCACCTGGTTTCCCCTCTATAAAAAGAACTATTCATTATAATAAGTGCTTTTTAAAAAATTTTTTAAAGGAAAGAGAAAAAATTAAATAAAACTGATCAACATTTTTTAAAATTTGATATTATAAACCATGATTTTTATCTGTGGGGCTGCCCACCTTTCCTGCAAAGGAGTGTAGTCCATATAGCTTCCAGGGCCAAAATTGTTCTTTATAATGTTGGAATATTGTTGATTGCTTTTCCATTTACATTGTTATAGTCACTGTGAATATTGTAGTCCTGATTTTGCCTGCTTCACTCTGCATCAATCAGATTCATGTAAATCTTTCCATACTTTTCTGCATTCATCTTTTTCGTTTTTTCTTATAGCTGATTTCTTTCATGAACCACAATTTAGCCATTTCCCAAATGTTGGATTTCTACTTTGTTTCTTGCTCTTTGCTACCTTAAGAAAAGCGCTGCTATTAACATTTTGGTGAAAAGAGATCCCAGCCAGACTTAAGACTAATTTCACTGCAAAATGCCTTCAGACTCAGCTACTTCCTTTCAGAGGATCAGTGTATTGGGAACCTTTCAAGCACAAGTCATAAAGCCAAATCTTTCTGCTTGTGTCCTCATTCACCAACACCAGACTTCCTACCGGTCCTATAGCCCCAGTTGCTGAATAGAGTATTGCTTCCAGGCCTGGGCTAGTTTTTTTTTTCTTATTATTAAACATGTTTGTAACATTCTTCTATTGCCCACTGCCCCATAATTCCTGTATTCTGATTTTAGCATCATAGATATCTTGTTTCTCTTCCTTTAAGGGATCTCAGCAGAAAAAGGGGAGGGGGACTGTGCTTTATTTGATGTCACTTTTTTTATGTAGCTGAACTGCTTTTAGGTCATGGCACAGTCCTCACCCAAAACACTTAATATATGACCCAGTTTCCTGTGGAGCCTCTTCACCAAAGGTGTATTCATGTTTGTGATTAATTTGAAGCATGACCTAGAATTGAAGAAAGTTTTTGAGTGGCTGAATCGAAACAAACAAAACACCTTTTATCCATGTTGATTTTTTTTACAACAAACTGTTTGAAGTGTATAAAGTAAAATTTCTGATTCAAAGGATGTTGTCAATTTAACCATTTTATTTTAATAATTCCAAACTGGAATATTTGTACTAATTTGCAGCTCAACCAATAATGCATGAGTGTAGCAATTTTTCTACAACCCTTCCAACATTGACTGTCTCCATCTTTTGTGATCTTTGCATGTTTGGTGGGTATAAGACAGGGGAAACCCTCAAGATAGTTTCTATTTGTCTTTTTCTTATTAGTGATTTGCAGCATTCTTTAAAATGTTTGTTAATAGGTTGCAATTCTTTAGAGAGTTGTTTGTTCATATTCTTTGACTACAATGTGATATTTCTAAAGTACAAGTATGCCATCTTGGACTCATAAATCTGTTGTGACTCCCTCTTATCTCTAGGATATAATAGCTAAAATTCCAGTGTTTGATAGTTAATTACCTTCATAAACTGGTGGCTTATTCTACATTATTCCTTGCATTAAGTATTCTGTAATCCACTCTGACTTACTTGCTCTTCCTCTGCAAAATTTGCACTTCCCATTTCTGGGCTTCTCAAAGGTTGTCTCCTCTACCTGGAATGTCCTTATAGACAACTTTATATTTATTTGAGATATTTGGGGCTTATTTATATGTGTACATGTTGTTTATGTCTAGTAGAATGAGTACATTTCTTGCAAGTTGTTTTTGGTTTTATATACCTTATACTTAGCACAATGTCTGGAACAGAGTAGTCTCTTAATACTTATAAATTATTTCATTTCTAATAGCCCTTTTCTTCATACCCATAAAGTCTAATTCCATCCTTAAATCAGTCAGTCAACTCTCATTTTATTAAGAATTTAATTATATGCCAGGTTCTGTGTTGCTGAATTCTGCCATATAACTAAGCAATTAATATCCAAAAAAAAGAGATTACTCATAGGTTGCCAAAGTCAGGATTTCCTGCATAAATTAGGATGGTGAAAGTCAAAAGTTGTTTTGGCCCAAGCTCTTTAAAGACTCCTGGTGGATCCAGACATCTATCAGAAAAAGAATATGAGTAACTTCCTCATTTGAGCTCCTTTCTTTCTCTTTACATTTGTGACCATTTGCATCCTATATTGAGCCAATATGTGGCGTAGGCTAGGGAAGCAGAGAGGTGCCAGGTGCTGTTCCAAGCATACCCTCATCAGCACCGGAGAACATCAATCACCCCTGAAAAAGGATGAAAAAAGCTCTACTCCAGGCAATCTCACTTCCCTCATTTTTCCTTGGAGCCATTATACTTTCATATTAAAGTCTCCTGTGGTGGGGTGATTTTTCTGAGGTTATAATTTCATTTTTGTCAGTCTTAAAGCTAAATGAAATCTAATGGACTTGTCCTTCACCTAAGAAGGTCATAGGTATTGCTTTACACAATGTCTATAACTGCAGGCGACTGCATCCACATGACATATTATGCAAAGAACCTTATTTTTTTAAACAAATGATACATTTACCAACTGTAGAGTGGGTCTGCAAATGGATTTTCTTTGTGCCTGAAAACATTGGAGATAAAGAGTGGAGGTAATAACTACCTTTGATCCAGGAAAAGCTGGGTTCAAGGGTTATCTTTGAAACATACAAATGATGTGACCATGGGAAAGTCACTTAATAACCTCTGTATCCCTCCTTCCTTCCTTCCTCCCTCCTTTCCTTCTTTTTGTTTTCCCTCCCTTCTTTCCTTTCTTTCTCCCTCCCTCCTTTCCTCTCTTTCCCTCCCTTTCTTTCTTTCTTCTTCCCTTCCTCCCTCCCTTCCTTCCTCCCTTCCTTCTTCCCTTTCGTTCTCCCTTCCTCCCTCCCTTCTTTCATCCTTCCCTCCCTTTCTTTCTTTCTCTCTTCCTCACTTCCTCCTTCTCCCTCCCTCTCTTCCTTCTTTCCTCTCTTCTTCCCTCCCTCCCTCCTCCCAAAGAAAAAAAGAATCCTTGATAACTGAAAAAAAACCTACTTAAAAACCCTCCTTCTTTCTGTTCCAAGAAATTCTAAATTTATATATAAATTGCAGAGAAGGTGCCCAGTTGTATTTGTAAGTAAATTTTCCTTATCTGTCAGTGAAGGAGCAACCAGGTGATGCAGTGAATAGAATGCTATGTCTGGAGTCAGGAAGACCTGAGTTCAAAATAGGCCTCAGATACTTACTAGCTGTGTGACCTGGGCAAGTCACTTAACCCTGTTTGCCTCAGTTTCCTCATCTATAAAATGAGCTGGAGAAGGGGGATAGCAAATCACTCCATTATCTCTGCCAAGAAATGAGATCACAAAGAGTTGGAAATGACTGAGCAAGAGTGTCAGTGCCTATCATTGAGTGTATTGATCCTGTCTTTTACTTTTTTGTTTGTTAGTTTGTTAGATCTGTAATTTCACTGGAGTTGAGAACTCCCTAGTGTGGAAACTCCTTCCACTCTTGCATATTAGCAGGTCCTAACCTTAGAGAATTGCTTGGGGCACTGAAAAAGTCAATGATTGGTCTGTCTATGTCAGAGAAAGCACTTGGACACACCTGATATTCCTCACTGCAAGGTAGTTTTTCCACTAACTACCAGGCAACATTGCTTCTCTAAATGATCAATGTGCATTTCTTATAGCACAGTAATATTCCATTGAATTCATATGCCATAATTTGATGAGCCATTTCATAATCATTGGGCATCTATTTTATTTCCAGTTTTTTGCAACCCTAAAAAACACTGCTGCTATATTTTGATATAATATATATATATACATGTATATATATATATATGTTTATATGATCTTTCCTCTAATCAATGACCTCTCTTGGGTCAAAGGGTATGGACATTTTACTTACTTTATTTGAATAATTATAAACTGCTTTCCAGATAGTTGTAACTGTCAATAATTCCTATCTCTCCACAGCCTCTCTGACACTATTCCCATCTTTTGAGATTTTTGCCAATTTTCCTGTTGTAAAGTGAACATTTTTAGTTGTTTGGATTTGCATTTCTCTTATTATTAATGGTTTGGAGCCTTATTTCACATGGTTATTTATGATTTGCAATTCTTCTTTTGAGAACTGTGATTCCATATCCTTTGACAACTTATCTATTGAAGACTTTATTCAGTTTCTAAGACCCTTCTACCTTTAAAGCTGTAATCCTGTGACAATCAATTAATAAGCATTCATTAAAAGCATTCTATGAGCCAGATACTCTCCTAAATACAAAAAAAAGCCAGTACCTCCCCCTAAGAAACTTACATTTAATGGAGTGTAAATAACTAGATATACAGAATACATGGAAAACAATCTGAGGGGAGAAGGCATTAGCTCTGGGAGAGGTTGAAGGCTGGGTAAGGTCTCCTGAATATGGTGGGAGTTGAACTAAGTCTTGAAGGAAACTAGGGAAACTAATAGACATCAATGAAAGGAGAGAGCATTCCAGACATAAGGAAGAGCCAGTTTAAAGACATGGGAGTTTGAGATGGAGGAAGAACTGCAAAATGGGCCATTGTAGGTGTATTATTGAGGGTATGGGACTAAGATGTAAGAAGACTAGAAAGGGAGAAAGGGGCTCGGCTGTAAAGGGATTTAAAATACCAATTCTTTCAAGATGGTCCTAGTGGTCATATGGAGCTGCTGATGGAGCTCATTTTAGAAGGCAGATACATGGGCAGAACCTTTTCTTAGAATAATTACATTGGCCCCTGACTGGAAGATGGATTCAAGTAGAAAAAGACTTGAGTAGAGAGAGCAATGAGAACACTATTCTAATAAAGCAAATCAGCAGAGATGTCCCAGATACTAGAGTGTTGGCTGTGTTGTGGAGATAAGGTGTATGGGAGAAATGCCGTGAGGGCAGAAATGATAAGATCTGGCCAAGAATTGGATGTGTAGAGTGAGAGCGAAGGCTTGATAACAGCCTGGAAGTTGTGGTCCTGGATATCATGGGAGTGTTGCCTGTGACATGAAGAGGGAAGTTTAAAGTGACAAAGTCAGACTTAAGCCTTTGGGAAATGATTTTGGAAATTGATTGAAATGGGAAGAAGACAAACTCAAGGAGACAATTAGAAGCACATGACAAGGACCAAATTGGAAGTAATTAGGGCTTGAATGAGGAGGTGGCCATGAGAATGACAAGAAGGGGTCAGACATGAGAGCTATTGTCCTTGGCTTGAGAAGAATGGTACCATATGGAAGAGGAGTGGGATTTAACAGAAAGATTACCAATTCCTTTTGGAACTTTTGCTCTCTTCTGGTGCTCCTTCTACCTATCTGATGATTTCTTCTCAGTCTCTTCCAGTGCTTCATCCAGGTCACAACCACTATAGGCATCCCCCAAAGCTCTTTCCTAAGCCACCTTCTCTCTCTTCTCTTAACTATTGATGACCTCCTTAATTCCTGTGGGTTCACTTATCATTGCATAGGATTCACAGATCTCTATATATGTAGTCCCCCATGCACTCTAGTCATACAGGAACAAATGCCATTTGGTCATTCTTAAACTGCATATATCCTGTAAACCTCCCAAACCTAACTCATCCAAAGCAGAACTTCTTATTCTTTATTGCAATTCTTCCTCTTTTCTAACCTTCCCTCTTTGTGTCATGGCCACCACCAACATATGAATACTATAACATCCACTGATAACGTGATGATGGGCATGTCATAGAACCTCTCTGAGCTTCAGTATCTGTATCTGCTTCTGTAAAATGGGAATAATAACATCTCTACTACTTCTTCCACAAGGTTGTTGTGAAGGTCAAATGTGATAATATATAAAAAGCTATATAAATGTCAGCTGGTTAATGCTATTCATTATTACAGAATAAAATGCAAATGCTTTAGGCTGATGATAAAGGTTTTTCCCAATCTGGCTCCAATCTTCCTTTCCTTTCTTATTAAACATTATCATCTATTATGCACAGTGTGTTACAATCAGGTAAATGTTTAACAACTGACTCCCTGGAAGGAAAATTTGTACCCAAGATGCACTTTTAATTTAATCTGCCTTGTTAGCAACTTCTCCATCACTTTTTAAAGTGTAAAAATCAACAAAACAATAAATCAAGCCATGGTTTGTAATGCTTGCTAATTTCCAAGGTTGAAATGTTCTCACTGAAAATTTAACAATAAGATCTAGGAAGCTGCCAAGAGCTGGCTCCTGCATACCCAGAGACAACCAAACTGAGTGTCCCCTGAAGTTGACATTTCATATCCTGCCTTTGTGCCTTTGTCATTTCTCATGTGTGAAATCTACTGCTATGCTTTTTTCCCCTTCTAGTGTTTATGTGGTATATCCTCTGATAGAATATTAACTCTTTCAGCATAGCCTCTAGTCTGTTTTTGTATTTACATTTCCAGAAAGCTGATGTTTGTGTTATATAGTTTGAGAGCTACCCCAAATGTCTTCTCCATCAGCTTGACTTCTGTGTCTGAAATTTTTAAAGATTTGTTCTTTTGAGCAAAGTCACTGTGTTTTGTTTTTTTTACACTGCAAATGCCCCTTAAGGTGATAAATACAATAAGCCTTATTATCTATTAATACTTAAGTATTTGGGGGAACTCCATAATAATAAGCTCTTATCGACACATATTTATGTTCCTGATTAGAAGGGCACCATGGCATAATGGACAGAAAGTTGGCCTTAGAGTCAGAAGAACTTTGGTTTAAGCATTGCCTCTGACATAGACTAATAATGTGACTTTGGACTAATTTAACCTTTCAGCATTATAGGCAATTCTCTAAGATTCTAAGTTATAGTGCTGATTTCTATTGATAGAGACAATTTCCTCATTTAGGAGGAAATCATAGGTCTGGCCCTTATCCCTTATACACAATTGTATTTCTTTACAGAATCTCCCTCCAACCCCAAATAATAATTTGGAAAATGGAAAATATATGACCTGACCTCAAAAGAAAGAAGCAGCGGTGTATAATGTAAAAGTCATTGAAATATCAACCACGAGGTTTCCATATTCTTCCCAGTTCTTCTACAACCATGGGTAAGACATTTTGAATCTTTAGTTCTAAGTTTCTTCATTTGTAAAATGAATGGATTGAAAAGTAAAATGAATAGATTGAAAATTCAAGCTTCAAAGATAGAAATTTGGCAATCATTTTCTTCCTGATTTTGCAGTTGAGGAAACTGGAGCCCAGTGAAGCTAGATAATTTGCCTGAGATCATAGAATGGCAGAACTGAGATTTAATCTAGATCATCTGCTTCTTAATCCATTGTTTTTTCCACTCTACCATATTACTTCTCTATGGGCAACCTGTAAAGGACTTTCTGCCTCTGATTCCAACAGCAATAATCTGACTGGAAGTGCATTAGGGAGTAGATATAGAAAGGACAAATGAGATGGGTAGAGGAATAAGAACTATACTTGGGAGAAGGCAGGAGTGAAAAAGGGACATTATAAGGGCATGTACTACTTTGAAGGAGGAAGGCGAAGTAGCATTTAGGTTAAAGAACTGGTATAAATTTGAAGTGAATTGTTAATATATTATCCTCACCTCTTAATATGAATTCAATGGTTCATTAAAAAACTGACATGAGCTTTGAAGTGAGTAATAGTTTTAAAAAATTATTCCATATCAATCAATCAACAGCAAATATTTATTGACTTCCTACTATATGAAAATCCTAGTGCTCAATTTTTTTTGGCTGAGGGTTGTTATTTCCCACTCAGAAAAACCGTATCAATTAGAAGTCGAAATTTCTTGCATAAGGTACTCAATCATGTTGGATTGCAGGTATTTATCAACTTCAGTTAGATTCTGTGAAAATGGTCATAGGATCTTGAGCTGGTTGCTTACAACCCATTTGTGCCTTAATTTTCTTCATCAAAACTGGACAAATGAATATACGTATTCATTTGTATACGTAAATACATATGTATTTATGGATGGATGAATGAAAAGGGGGGAAGAGAAGAATTTTTTAGATACCTACTATTAAGTGGAACTTCTAGTGCCAGGCATTGTCCCGTGTTTTACAAATATTTTATTTGATCAGCACAATGAATGAATGAATGAAACAGCTTGTTATGTGCAAAGTACTGAGCTGGGACCACAAATAGAAAAGCAAGGCAACCACATAATGGATATCAAAACATAAGGGGTAGTAGCATAATACAATGAAGAGAGCCCTGAAATTTGTAATCAAAGATCTTGGATTTAAATCCTGGTTCTGCCACTTAGTGTAACCTTAATCCTGTTTCTGCCATTTAGTGTGACCTTAATCAAGTCACTTAAATTCTGCATTGCTCAATTTCCTCATCTATACAATGAAGGAATTGCAGCAGTGATTAGAGCCCTGGTCCTGCAGTCAGGAGAGACCTGCTCTTGGAGTCCGGAGGACTAAGATCAAACTTGACTTCAGACACTAGTCACCATGTGAACCTGAGTAATCATTAACCTCATTGCTTCAGTTTCCTCATCTTTAAAATGAGAGTTGTGCTATATTTCCACTTCTAATTCTATGATTCTTTGCTACTTATCAAGTGCTCATGAAGATTGTTAGTGAAATGCTTGTTAAGGGTTTTAAACCTTCTCAGATGGGTCTAGGCAGCCATATTAAATGATTTGGGGTTTTAGCTGGGCCAATTACAGATGTGGAAGTGAAGGCTTAAGAAAGGCTGACTCGCTCAGGGTCACACAACTAGTAAGTGCTTGGGGCAGGTTTAAACTTATATGTTTCCAACTCAAAATATGTTCAATATTGAATATGTCCGATACTCAATCTGCTTTCAGAGATGAAACTTCTACAGGGTTGTAGTTTTTGGAGAATCAAGAATTTGCTTCTACTCTAAGAATAAATTCCCAAGGGATTCCTGACTTGCTGATAAGGTTCCCTTGCGGGGTTGTGACTTGTTGCTAAATTACAGCTTTGGCCTTAATCTGTTATTAGAACTGCTAATAGTTCTACCAGATAACTCATCCCTATAGGGTAGTACATCAGACCAAGAGATGTCTGGTCTTCTGGCCAATTGGATCACAAATCTAGCTCCAATCCATCTAATTTTCTGGACTGATGAACCATGGCACTCTCTACACAGTCTATATTCCAGTCAAACTAGCCTATTTCCTGTTTCCCATACTTAGATATTCCTGTTCCTGGCAATAAGTCATCTACAATCATCTTCCCCAGGTGTAGGATGCTCTTTCTCCTTCCATCCATACCTGGGTATCCTTAGCTCCCTTCTAGGCACAGCTCAAGAGCTCTGTTCTCTATTTGCCCTCCTCTGTTCCCCAAGTTAGTTTTCTCCTGCCTCTGCTCACATTAACTTTGAATTTAGTCTTTTATTTTTACTTTTCTATCTGCATATATGTATACTTATTACCCCATTTTAGTAAAATGTAAGCTTCTTGAAGATAGGGACTACTTCATTTTTACTTTTTATATCATGAGTTCCTAGCTTAATACCTGGCATATAACAGGTGCTTAATAAATGATTGTTGACTTGAATTTGTTGAGGAGAAAGCCAAAGCCCTGGTGCTGGGGATTAGTGAGTGCTGTCTCTCTCAATAATAACTTGCCTCTCCAGCTGAGTAGATTGTTGTTCAGTACCAAGGCTAGCTTCCTTGGAATCCAGCAGCATCTAGCTGACTTCTCTGCTGACTCAGCTTCTGCACCTCACTTAACAAGAGGGAGAACAATTAGCAACTATGTGTAGAGGGCATCTTACTAAATTCTGGGGCTCCAAAGACACCTTCCCCTACACCCTCCCCCCCAAAAAAGGGGGGGGGAAGAACCGCAGTCCTTAAGAAGCTAATCTCTTGGGGAGGACCCAGGACATAAGCAGAGGAGTAAATTCTGGTTTAATCTGAGGAAGAGAGAGAATCATCAGCTGGACTGAGATCCAGAGAACTAATGCAGGAATGGTCCCCTAGCAAACTCCTTATTTTAGGATAGCTTTGTTTCTGTTGTGCTGCAATCTTTTAGTCTCTCCTGGGGTGCAATGTTTTGTGGGTGATGCTCACTCATCCATCCATATCCTTCTTCACTGACCTTTTGATAATTCACATCCCTGAAGTGCACCTTCACTGAAAGTAAAATTCTCAAGGGCAGAGCCAAGAAGGGAAGCATGGAGGATATAACCTATGCAGGTAGACAAAGGTGGAGAGACTTCTATGTTGTGTGTGGAGAGCAGCAATAGGCTGATTTGGCTGGGTGGTATAAGAACAATTCTCATACATAATAAATCTAGAGAACTAGGATAACAGCTTATTCTTGAAGACTTTGCATCTTAAATGTGTTATTTACAAAGAATAGATTATCTCAGAAAATAAGAATGTCAGAATGGAGAAAGAAAGAGAACAACAATAACAAAATCATATGGTTGGAAAGTCTCAGGTTGTTTCACAAAATAAGGTAACGTTAATAGAGTATCAAACCTGAAGTCAGGAAGACCTCAGTTCCAATGAAGCTTCAGATACTTCTGGTTGGGCAAGTCACTTCTGTCTATTTTAATTCCCCAATCCAATCATTATGGTGTGTATGTCCCATGGTGGTTGAGAGGATCAAATGAGATCTATTTGTAAAACACTCAGCACATTTTCTAGCACATAGTAGGAGTTTATAAAATGACATTTCTTTCCTTTTTTCCTTAACTATTTGTATATGGCCCACCCATTTAACTACTGCAGATATTTAAAGAACTTGTATAAATGTGAGGTTGGATCAGGAATGCATCATTATTCGCAAATACCTTAATTAAGGGCAAATGTGAGACTTCCTTCCGGGGGTGGAGCCATGGTGGCTGAGATCAGATAGGAGTCTCTGTAATCTCCTCTAACCTTCCCTCAAACCAACAACATATGAAGCCTCTAGACTGATTTTGAAGCAAAAAAATCCACAATATCTGGAGGACAACACGATTCTAGAAGAAGATACTCTGGAAAAACCTCAAAACAGGTCTGTTTTTAATTGGGCAGGGGGGTGGTCTGCTGAACCCAGACTGCAGCACAGGGAAACCAGGGCAGGGAGCTGGAGCAGGGAGCTGGAACAGGAGTTGGAACAGGAGTGGGGGCGTTATGCTTTTCACACACCTGGGAGTCTTTTGGGGGCCTCTTGGGCCAATCTGTCCTGATTGTGGGCAGGTGGTGTGGAGGGTCTGCCTTTTGTGGGGGGTAGATTGTGAACCATTGAACCCCTGATGAGCATCGGACCTAGTTGCCATTACACAACACCCTAGGGCGATCAATCAATCAGCAGGACTGATCAGCACCAGAAATAATTCAATCAGTAGAACAGCCCAGTACCTGAAATAATTGAATCAGCAGAACTGCCCCAGGGTGAATTAAAGCAAAACTGCCCAGCACCTGACATAATTCAATCAGCAGAACTGCCCAGTTCCTGAAATAACTCAATCAGCAGAACTGCTCCAGGGCAAATTAAAGCAGCTGTCCCACCTTTGCCTTAAACAGACCTCACACCTTTTAAAAAAAAATGAATAAAAAACCAAAAAGAGCTCTCACCCTAGACAAATTTTATGGAGAGAGGGAAGAACAGACCTCAAATCCTGAGGCCCCTAAAGGTAAAGCAACTCCAGAAAAAGCCCCAAAGAGAGACATAAACTGGTCTCCATGTCACAAGGCTTTCTTTGAAGATTGCATAAAAAATCTTAAAAGAGAGTTAGAAGAAACATGGGGAAATGAAATGAGATCACTGCAAAATAAAATAGAAAAAGTGGAAAAAGAATGCAATGAACAAAAAAATGTAATTGGTCAATTGCAAAAGGAACTAAAAACAGTAAGTGAAGAAAATAAGACATTAAAAATTAGAATCGAACAATTGGAAATGAATGATTCATCAAGACTTCAAGAATCAGTGAAACAAAAACAAAAAAATGAAAAGATAGAGAAAAACATGAAATATCTCCTAGGAAAAACAACTGACCTGGAAAATAGATCTAGGAGAGACAATCTAAGGATTATAGGGCTTCCTGAAAGCCATGATGAAAAAAAGAACCTAGACACTATCTTCCAGGAAATCATAAAAGAAAACTGCCCTGATATCTTAGACCCAGAAGGCAAAATACTCCTTGAAACAATCCACTGATCACCTCCTGAAAGAAACCCAAACATTAAGTCCCCCAGAAATATCGTGGCTAAATTCCAGAACTATCATACCAAGGAAAAGATTACGAGAAGCCAGAAAGAAACAATTTAAATATCGGGGAGCCACAATTAGGATCACACAGGACCTAGCAGCTTCTACTTTGAAGGATCGAAGGGCCTGGAATCAGATATTCCGAAGGGCAAAGGAACTTGGATTACAACCAAGAATAACCTATCCAGCTAGAATGAGCATTATCCTCCAGGGAAGAAGATGGTCATTCAATGATATAGTAGAATTTCACCTATTTCTACTGAAAAGACCAGAACTGAACCAAAAATTTGATCTACAAACACAGAACACAAGAGAAACATAAAAAGGTAACAAGAAAAAAAAAAAAACTCTTGAGAACTATATTTATGTTATAGATACTTATAGAATGAGGGTTGATTTTATGAATCTATTATTACATTATGATTATGATATGATTACTGTGATTTTATGATTATTAAGATATGATTATTGTGATTTTATGAATATTATGATATGATAAACTAAAAAAGAAATTAGAGGTAGAAAAGGGATAGCACTGGAAGAAGAGGAAAAGGAGGAAAAATAAGGGAAATTACATCACATGTAGAGGCAAAGAAAACCTATAATGATTGAGGGGAGAAAAGGGAGGGGAATGAGATTTGGGTTAATCTCCATCTCATCAGATTTGGCTCTGAGGGAATAATAGACGTACTTATAAGGAAACAGGAGGGAAACGGGGGAGGGGGGGGAGAAGGGGTAGGTGGGGCTCTAAAGGGGAAGGATTGTTTGAGGGAAGTGGTTATCAAAAGCAAAATAGTAGGGAGGAGGGAAAGGGGATAAGAAAGAGAAAAGCATAAGCTAGGGTAAATAAGATGGCAGGAAATACAGAATTAGTTATTTTAACTGTGAATGTGAATGGAATGAACTCTCCCTTAAAGCAGAAGCAGATAGCAGACTGGATTAAAAACCAGAATCCAACAATATGTTGTATACAAGAAACACATCTAAAACATAGAGATACATACAGGGTGAAGGTAAAAGGCTGGAGCAGAATCTATTATGCTTCAGGTGAACAAAAAAAAGCAGGGGTAGCAATCCTGATCTCAGACCAAGTAAAAGCAAAGATAGACTTCATTAAAAGAGACAAAGAAGGAAATTATATCTTCCTAAAGGGTACCATAGAT
>JAJPUD010005150.1:125587-169103 GCA_023553655.1 Myrmecobius fasciatus
TTTGACCCAGCAGTGTTTCTACTGGGCCTATATCCCAAAGAGATTTTAAAGGAGGGAAAGGGACCCACATGTGCAAGAATGTTTGTGGCAGCCCTTTTTGTAGTGGCTAGAAACTGGAAACTGAATGGATGCCCATCAGTTGGAGAGTGGCTGAATAAATTATGGTATATGAATGTTATGGAATATTATTGTTCTGTAAGAAATGACCAACAGGAGGATTTCAGAGAGGATTGGAGAGACTTGCATGAACTGATGCTGAGTGAAATCAGCAGAACCAGGAGAACATTATACACAGCAACAAGACTATATGATGATCAATTTTGATGGACATGGTTCTCTTCAACAATGATGTGATTCAAACCAGTTCCTATTGTTCAGCGATGAAGATAGTCATATACATCCAGAGAGAGGCCTGTGGGAACTGAGTGTGAACCACAACACAGCATTTTAATGCTTTCTATGAATATTTCCATGCATTTTGTTTTCCTTCTTAGGTTGTTTTTTTTCTTCTTCTCTTTCTAGATCTGATGTTTCTTGTGCAGTAAGATAACTGTATAGATATGTATACATGTATTGTGTTTGTCATATAATTTATCCTATTTAGCATGTATTAGATTACCTGTCATCTCGGGGTGGGGGGTGGGGGGAAGGAGGGGAAAAGCTTGGGAAAATAAAAGTTTTTGCAAAGGTCAATGTAAAAAAATGTGCTGATTAATTGACAAAAAATGAATAAACTTTTTACATTCCTAAAAAAAAAAAAATTAAGGGCAAATGTGCATTCTTATTGTGGAAGCTCATTGATACTTTTCTCCAGCAGCAATTCTTGATTGGTGATGATAGCAACTTGCTAATCCCTACCATATGACCCTTCCAGAGAATTTAACTTTAATTCTTCAGAGTTGTGATTGTCTAAATATTGCTTCCCTATAGAATCAATGAGTTTAAAAAGATTAGACCAAAGCATTGTGATTTCCTAAAACCAGTCCAGCCGACCAACCTCCTGTTCAATTCTGGGGCTCTGTTCATTGTCCATTTGCAGTATCTATTCAGATAACTCAACTTTATGAATTACTTATTCAACTTCATGTCATCAAAAAGTTGTACATATCACAACTCGCCTCTCCCCCAAGAGCTTGCATATTCATATGGCAAAAGTAGTTGATAATCTATGAACTAGCCATTTATTGTCAAGAGATGGAGCATGGGACTCTCAAGATGAAGTATCATAGGATGTATGAGAAAACATACACAAGAAGTGGACAAAATAGAAAAGGAAGGAGGGATTGTTATCTACATCTTTGCAGAAAATAATCTCTGATGATATAGCATAGTTCTATTTATAGTTAATAAGATGTTTTTCTTTCAGTAAATCAGGCATCATCAATAAATGAAAATGTATTAATATTGCCCAAATATGTTTGAATTTTGCAAATTCTATATTTCACGGGGGGAAATGTAATAGTTAGTGATTTATTCCAATGGGACTTCTTGTGATAGTTAGACAAATTAAGACAATTAGTGATTATATTTTACAGTAGAAATATAATCATTGCTTCATGAATTTGCTAATTATTCTTCCCCACTGAGGTATATCAGCCACAACTTTAATGGTAATGAGAATGTACTAAAGAAGTTAGGAAGTAGGTAGGGATAAGAGAGAAACTTAAATTTAATAATTTGACTAGAAAACAAAATTTTTACAAGGTACTATGCACAGATGTAAAAGTCATGAGTTTTTAAGGTTTTTGCTAAATAAAAAGCCACCAGAGGGCAGCTTAATACAATGCAATGATGCAATGCTTAAACCAATAGAGCACATTTGGAGTGGGGGCAAGAATTCACTGTCAGGTCCTATGCGGTCCTGCTGCTAGTACTAAAGAGCCTTAAAAGTAATCAAATTTTACTGAAGGAAATAATATAAATGTGCTAACAAAAATGAAGGCTACTTCAAGAAGCACAGGAAAGAGCTCTGGCTTTGTAACCAAGACACTTGGGGCTTGGACTCCAGCCATTCCCTTTCTCTGTGCCTCAATTTCCTCATGTGTAAAGTAAGGTGATTGGATTTATGATCTCTCAGTTCTCCTCAATTTAGCCGGTAATGAGGCTTCTTGTTTAGGAGAATCAGATGTTTGTGTTCCTTTTTTTATTGAAAGCACTTCCTGACAGTTTACTTAGTGGGAAAAATTATGTCTGTTTTACCAGTAACAACTCCTGAGGAGGCCAAGTATTTACTCAAGTATGTTCATGAGAGAAAATAAATGCTTCACCTTGAGCTGGTGTTCGGAAAGTTCCAATTGCCATTTATATCCTCACCAGCACTATTTCTTAGGTTGGGAAAAAAAAGAAAGCACTGAGGAATTTCTTTCTGATTAAATAGGATAAACAATGTCCAGGAATGGCTGGGTGGTGCAGTGGATAAAGTACCTGGCCTGAAGTCAGGATTACCACTTAATCCTGCTTGTCTCAGTTTCCTTATCTGAAAAGTGAGTTGGAGAAGAAAATGGCAAATCAGCCCAATGTCTTTGCCAAGAAAACCTCAAATAGGGTCACAAAGATTTGGACACAAATGAATACAACTGAACAATGAAATAATGTTCATGAGTTACCTATACCAATAAAATCACAAGTCTCTTTTCTATTGCTCAGAGTGGCCATGAGACTCTGAATTGGCTTGTTGTAGTCAATGAAACTGGCAAAATAACCTTAAATATTGAAGAAAAGAACCTTGCCAGATAATATTCCACTTTTCCCAGCTGCCAACAGCAGTATAGGTTTAATTTGAGAAATAAATTTCTTAGAAAAGGCTCTTTATTTATTGTTACGTACAAAATAAACATCTCGGGATTTGGGATAGGGAAGGATAGTCTTTTTCCTAGATCCCCTTCTCTTCCCTCCCCCCTCCCCATGCATGAGTTCTTCTGGCAGCATTTTCACTAATGACTCTCAGAAAAGTGGGGGAAAGGGCTGCCAGCCATTGGCTTCTGTCCCATCAACCAGCTTTTTGATGAGCGGAAAGAGAACTCTCTGTTTATGGTCTTGGGAATTGGCCAATAACTGCTTAGGGCAGGATCGCCTGGTTAAGGATGTTCTAACCCTCCTGTGAGATGTGCTATTTATCATGTAATTAGCTAAGACTAAAAGGGACAGAATAGCAAAGGAATAGAGTCCTCTAGAATCACCAAGCACTAGATTTGAATCCCTCCCTTTGACACTTGGACACTTATTAGCTGTATGACCATGGGTGTTGGTAGAATTAGGACTAGAGCCACCCTATTCCAGATATATTAATTCTAGCCCAAGAAATGTAACTGTTCCTATTATTATTTTTATTACTACTACTACTAATGGTTATGATTATGATTTGGGTGATGAGAAGAGGGGAAGAACTAAGGGAGTCAAATATAGGATTTATGATGTAGAAAGTTCCTGGTGAGAAAGTTTTTTCCACTAATGAATATCATCATTTTCTCTGACATTTAGAGTCTATAGCAATTCTAAGATACTTATTCAGGTTCACACAGATGGTCTTCTTGATTCTGAAGCCTGCTCTCTATCCACCCTGTCCTACTGCCTCACATTATTATTAAATCTTTCATACTATCTTGAAAGTCCTTTCTAACTCTAACATCATGTGAATTTATCTCCCTATATTTTTTTCCTTTTGAAATTTTGGCCATTTGTGCCTCTATTTCCTTTCCTCTAAACCCTCTTCATTTATCTTCTGACCTCATCCCTTGACTGAAACTACTCTTCTCAATAGTATCAATAATCTCTTTATCATCTTGTCTGGTGGCTTCTTCTCAATCCTTATCTTCCTTGACCTTAATGGAACTTTGGATGCTATTGATCTAGATACTCTTCTCTGGGGATTTGTTATTCTGCTCTCTCTTGGTTCTCTTCCTACCAAACTAACTGTTTCTCATCATCAGTCTCTTTTGCTGGATCTTTGTCCACATCAGGTGCATTAATTGTGAGCATCCCTCAACACTCTTAGACATTCTTCTCTTTTCTCACTATAGTATATACTTTCTCAATTGCTGATCTCATCAGTTTCTATGGGTTCAATTATTGTCCCCCTGCAGATGATTCCCAGATCTATATACAACTCTAGACTATTTCTTGATGACTCTCAGCATCACAAACTGCTTTTTGAACATGTTGAAATGGATGGCCTATAGGCATCTCAAACTCAATGTTACCAAAATACATCTCATTGTCTTATCCTCCCAAACCCTTTTCATCTTCCAAATGTTCCTGTTACTCATGATGCTACTACTATCCTTTCAATTATTCAGATTAAATTGTGATGTCATGCTCAATTCTTTTTACTCATTTTTCTCACATTTTTATTAAATCTTGTAATTTTCTTCCTATGAAACATCTCTTCACTAATCCAGCAACTATCCTATTATAGCTTCTTATCACCTTTTCCCTTTTATTATTGCAATAATTTGGGATAATCCTAGAGATGAGTGAAATCTAAGTTTTAAGTAATTCTCTTTGGGAATCTGAGAGTAAGTTCAAAGAACTAGAGATGAGGCAAAAGAACTTGACTCTTCTCATTAGAAGCCAGAACCAGATGATAGTAGCCCCTTAGTAGAGAAGGAGAAGGTGAGTGCCTTAGTCCCTCTCAGCCTAGCAACTATTCTTATTATTAAAATAGGAATAAATGTAAAGGTCTACACCTGTATTTCTAAAAATCAGTTGTAGAAGTACAACATGTGGAGACATAACTAGGCAACAATTTATATAAATAAAGACTGTAGGGTCTTAATGGGCTGCAAGCTCAAAACAAGTCAGTAGTCTGATATGGTAAGCAGAAAAGCTAATTGAGATTATATTAATAGAATCATAGTGTCCATTACAAGGGAGTTAATAATTCTTCTGTAGTTTGCTTTGTTCAGGCCATATTTGGATTTGTATTCAATTGTATTAATTGTATTTGCATTAATTTCTTAGACCCACATTTTGAGAAGGACATCAACAAGTTGTATTGTACCCAGAGGAGGATAACTAGGATTAGACGTGAGAGGATTGGGAGTCATACCACACAATGATTTGTTAAAGGAACTAAGGCATGTTTAGTTTAGAGAAGATAAGATTAAGAGAAGAATATGATCAAGAATTTGAAAGGCTAAGACAAGAAAGAGATTTTAAGTTCCTCCTGCCTGGGGAGAACTTATAGTAGTGGGAGGAAAAATGAAGGTTGCAGGCTCAGTTTAGGCTCAACATAAAGAAAAACTCCTTAACAATTGTTGTTCAGTTATTTCAGTCATGCCCAACTCTTGTAGACCTCATTTCTTGGCAAAGTCACTAGAATGATTTATTATTTCCTTCTCTAGCTCATCTTACAGATGATGAAACTTGAGACAAACAGAGTTAAGTGACTTGCCCAGGATCACACAGCTAGTGAGTGTCTGAGGCCAGATTTGAACCCATGAAGAGGAGACTTCCTGACTCCAGGTCTGGCACTCTTGCACTCTATACTAGCTGCCCTTATCCTAACAATGAGACTTGTCTTAAAGTAGAAGTAAGCTGTTAGGGTTAGGAGAAACTTGGTGCAAACTCTTATTAAGGGCATATTAAGAAAGCTAATGAAGAAGAAAGTGGCCAAAGATTGAATATTGAAATTCAGAAGGGAAAAAACTTTGATGATAATTAGAAGGGTCTTGTAGGATCCTGCTCTGGGAGAAACCATTGGTTGCTCTAGTTCAAAGCTTCTTAAACTGTTGGGTCACAACCCTAAATTGGGTCACATCACTGAATGTGGGGGTTGTGAAAAATTTGGCATAGGTACAAGGTATCAAATATTCCACCAAGATTTAATTCTTTATGTAAAAATAAACAAGAACATTCATCTTGTTAGTAAGCAAATTTGTTTTGGTCTCTGATAAATGGTAAAATTATATGTGTTCCAAAGAATTGTTTTTAAATAAATTTCTTTAGGATTTATTATTAGTAAATATTTGATTTGTCTATCTATTTTATATGCCTATATACCTGGGACTGCAAAAAAAATCTCAGGTGAAAAGTGACTGTGAGTGGGAAAAGTTTATGAGCAAATTTGGGAGCTGGAGAGAACAATCTTCTTACTCAGATTAAATTGAGGTCCATAAAAGTATAAATCAAAAAATCACTCTGAGTCAGTACCATGGTTTCTTCCTAAGGCTAAAATCCAAGAAACTGAGATAAATGCGAAAATCTATGGTAGATGCTCTGCCCCTTGCCCTGACTCTACTCTACTGTGTTGGTTTATCTAAAATGGTAAAAGTGCAGATTTAAACAAAGAATAAGTTGTCAACTGGCATATCCATTTTAAAAAAGAGAGAAAGGGTCCATTAGTGTGTATCATTGTTTGTAAAGATATATTTTATGTACATTGATTGATTTTGCTGATTTCAAAAATATTCCTCTTTAAAAAAGAATCTTGGTTATAAGGGATAACTTTCATTTTTTAAGGGATAATTTTCTAAGAAAGAATCGGTATATAAAAAGAAAGAACATAAATCTCTATAAGTCTATTTTTAAAAAGGTAGGGTTGAGTACCTTTGAAGGAAGATAAAAAGGACACTATGAAGGAGAAAAGATGAACAATCAGAAAGAGCTTAAGAGAAAGGGGTTCTCTGGAAGCAAAGTCATAGAGCAGCTGGGAAAGAAGAAGGTCAACATACAGAGAGATGTTCAGTGTACAGGTTAACTTTAGATAGGAAAGAAAAATCTCCTCTTTCTGAGGTTAACAGGAAGGATAAGAGGAAAAATGTATGGATGAGGATATGTTTTAAGAAGACAGGGCTATCCTTGAGATCTGTGGGGCTTAGGGAACATAACCCGAAGTGGGGCCTCCCTTAACTTTTTTTTGTAAATATGAAATCAGGTTAAAATGGATAATAATACGGCCAAACCAGGAAAACAATTTGTATGATAACAATATCATGAAAACAAATCAACTTTGACCCATATATGCAAAAATGTTTGTAGCAGCCCTTTTTGTAGTGGCAAGGAACTAGAATTTAAGTGGATGCCCATCAGATGGGGAATGACTGAATAAGTTATGGTATATGAATTGTTAGGGAATATTATTGTTCTATTAGACATATGAGCAGGCTGGTTTCAGAAAAGCCAGAAAATACTTACATGAACTGATGCTAAGTGAAGTGAACAGAACCAAGAAAACATCGTACACAGAAGCAACAAGATTATAAGATGATCAGCTGTGGTGGATTTGGCTCTTTTCAACAATGAAGTTATTCAAGGCAAGTTCAATGGACTTGTGATGAAGAGAGCCATTTGAACCCAGAGACAGAACTATGAAGACTGAATGTGGATCAAACCATAGCATTTTTATCTTTTTTATTGTTGCTGCTATTTTTTGCCTGTTTTTTTCTCTTTTCCCTTTTGATCTGATTTTTCTTGCATGATGAATATGGAAGTATGTTTAAAAGAACTGCACATATATCTAATTGTTTGCTGCCTTGAGGAGGTAAGGAAGAAAGGGAGACAAATCTGGAACACAAAATGAATGGAATACAAAAATGAATGTTGAAAAACTATCTTTACATGTATTTGGGAAAATAAAATCCTATTTAAAATTTTAAAAAAAGAAAAGAAAAACCCAAACAACTTTGAAAGACTTAAGAATTCTGATCAGCAAAAAGGTCAAAATGCTATTGACCTTTTTAATGGTTAAAGGAACATGCAGAATGAGATATACCTTTTTGGACATGGCCAATGTGGGACTATATATTGCTTGGCAATGCTTATTTGTTACACTAGTTCCATTTTTCTTTATTATGAGGGGTGAGAAAAAAATAATTCTTAATAATTGGAAAAAATTTAACCAAAAATACAAGCTAAAAAAAAAGTTAAGTACATATCGACCATTAAATAATCCTTCAACCAGTCTGAATCATATTGTATAAACTTTGCTCTCAGTGATGAGGCAAGCTGCACCCTTACAAATATGCTATGTGGAGAACTGGCATCATCAAGAGTGGGATATGACTTCTTTTTGACTTCTTGATTGTGTTCCTATTACCATCACCATCTTTTGAACAAAAAAAATTACAAAGAATGCAAAATACTTGAAAATGTCACTGGGAACGAGGAAAAGGGCAAAGAAATGACTGTCCTTCAGCATCATGAAAGCCTGTTCGTCTGTTTAAAAAAAAACACTGAGAAGGGAACTCTGAGGAAGAACAAATCTAAAGTTGTATAAAACTTCACTTCCTCTGATTATGTAGCATACAATTGTATTCCACTTTGTACTTAAGCTGTCCTGGTGGGAATAACTGAATAAGTATATTTTCAACTCTGTATTTTATATATAATGTAAATGCACTGTATAATATACTGCTTTACAGGTTTATTTTTATAGAAATTAAAATATTTTTAGAGAATTATAGAGGAAGTCTTGAAAGTACTACATTACTAATAAAAATCTTTTGATAACTCTAAAAATAAGAAGTAGCTAATCTCTTACCATTCCCTATTGAGGGAAATTTATATAATGATATGTTAGTAATAACTATTAATTTGTGACCTACTCCTTTCCTTTCATTTTGTTGAAACCCAACTTCTGAAAATGTCAGTCTTGAAGGTTTATGGCAGAATGATTACTCCTAACTCTCAAGGGACTTGCTCCTTAACTAAATTGGTCAGGATCTGACCCAACTGGGAAACATAATTTCTGTTGGAGTATAAAAACAATCCAGTTTCATTGAGTCTTTGGGGAGGTATTCTTTGTTTTTCATCCCCTCCATTAGAGTTTAGGGCAAACCCAGCTCATGAAAAAGAAAACTAGTCAGAGAGGTCCAGATGGATATAGTTTCCTTCGCCCATATTCCTTGAGGATGTTGAGTCTTGTCTCATGATCAAACTATTCTCAGCAGAAGGAGCTGAAGAATCTTAGACTGCCTCCTCATTAAATATCTGCCAATTAGGGTTTAGTCAGGGGAGTTCCCTTTCAGAAGCGATTTAAGGCAGTTCATAGCCTCCTTTGGCATCTTTGGTTACTGAAAGAAACCACTGACTTTATTGTTTTATTGATTTCAGACTAACCTAATTAACAAATTGATTATTAATTACCCAGAAACTCTGCCTCTTGGGGTTTTTTATTTGCAACACTCTAATATTAGTAAATGGACTTCTATTCAATTGGAGTGGTCTTTGTCCAGTCTGTCTTTGTACTTGGTAAGTACTAGGTCAAGTCCTTTCTAATTATGGTATGGATGTAACTGGTTTTTCAGAGATTATAAAGAAAGGTGGGTTCTAATAAACTAGAAAGACTTTGAATCCAGCTCCATCAGTATATTATGTGTATGTTGTTCAAGAAATTGTATACATGACTGCTGATTGACTGATTTATCAGTCTAGCTAAGTAAGTATGAAGATGCTCATCACAAGAGTGTTGATCCCATAGTGATAACTGAATGTTGAGAAGGGAGTATGGCAACTCATGAAATGCACAAAAACATGAAATGGCTTTAATTCTAAATAAACCCCTTCCCATTCAGCAATGATGATAGTAGTGTCAGAAAATGGAGCAGGCCATACTAAAAATCACTCTGTTCTTAGATAAACATTGACCCAACTGGTGAACCTCTTTAACATAAGATCTTTGTCCAGTGTAAAGTGAGTTGACACTCTAATGGAGGAACTAAACTACACCTATGTTGACATTCTTGCTATAAATGAAGCTGTAAGACATAACCAAATTGCATATAAATGGAATGCAATTTCTCACAGTGGGGAAAATTTGGAGGAATTGGTTTTATCCTGTACCCCAAAGCAATTAAGTAGGATTTCACAGGACAAGTGATTATCTTTCTTTGCCATATTGGCAATTATCATTGGCAAATAGACCACCAGAAAGAGAATCCTAGTTTACACACTAACATTCATGGTAGAGATTAAAGAAATGGAGAGATTCTGTGAAGAACTTGATAAGATCCCCCAAACTAAGTCAACATACACCTGTTTGCTTACATTCATTGTGAGCACTGCACAATGAAATAGTGAAATGTGCCAAGAAATAATGTTTCTAATTGTCTTTAGGGGTAGGATAAAACCAGATTAGTATTTCTATTTGAGGACAATCTGCATTCTGTTTAACTCCTAGGAACTAAACAGAATTGAATTAATTCCTTGGAAAAGAATTCCCAAATTCCCAAACTTCTACTTCCTCTTCACCAAATAAATAATTAGAATTCCGTTGCTTTTCCACCTGTAGTAAGCCTGGACTTAATCTTCAAACTCAAAAGCACACTAGTATATTCTGTCTCCAGAACTTGACTAGCTCCATATTCCTTGGGTTCTAGGGATGCCCTTGAGGGATTATGGGATTCTTTCCATACTATTATCTTGAGTCTCCTTCTGATGCTTTCTTCCAACATAATCATGAGTGATTAGCACCTCAATATCATTTGCCAGTACCAGTTATATTTCTAATGCTATTTAATCAACTGATAGCTCCTCAAAATCATAAACAATGAACATCAATTGTCTTTTTACAAGGGGTTATTTAATAAAAAGGTAGCAGGTACATAGACAAAAAAGAGCACAAAAACTATGAAAATATCCTTCTCTACCTTATCTCCTTTAACTACCTCAGTCTTAGGGAATGCTAGGTTCAAATTTACAGTGATAACTGACAAACATTATTCCCATCTCTAAGTTCACTAGGTGCAGTTTACCTGATGGATAAATCATTCCCAAGGTCTCAGCTGCTGGGTCAATCCTCAACTGAGCTGAGTCAAGCAGGTTGCTCCTCAGCATTGGCTCCATCCATAGTTCTGCTGTGCGACTTCTAGTGGCTCCTGTGATCTTTAGAAGGTCATAAGGTCTTCAACATTAATTCACCCAAATCTTGTGAAATACAACTGAGAGAACAAAACAAGTCATATGTTCAAAGCCACATGGTGATCAGTGAAGGGTTTTATTAATTTCTTCTTTCTCACTTAAATAATATCAGGGAGAAATAGCTCAAGCTTCCAGTTGGAGTCTTTGCACACTTTCTGAGTTCTAGCTCACTAATCAATTAAAAAACTTTTCTTCACTGTGTATTAAGTGGACAGAAAATAATCATGGAATACATACATATGCTATAAATTGGGAGCAGGGCTACACACTGGCAAGCACTTAAGAGAATCAGGCTCACCAAGTCCCTTATGTGGGTGTAAACAGGTATAGATCCCTGAACGTATTTTGAGAATTGGACTCCCCTTGTTCAGTCTCCCTTGTCTACCTCATAACATTCCTAGTGTTTAGTTTTTGTTAGCTGAATCAATTTCATTGTTCTTTGGTGGATTCTCTGTTTTTTCTCTTTTTTCAAAAAATATTTTATTGATGCTTTTAAAAAATAGATCAAATGGGGCAGCTAGGTGGTCCAGTGAATAGAGTACCAGCCCTGAAGTCAGGAGGACCTAAGTTTAAATCTGGTCTCATAACACTTTCTAGCTCTCTGACCCTGGGCAAGTCACTTAACCCCAATTGCCTCAGCAAAAAAAAAAAAAAAAAAAAAAAAAAAATTAATTAAATTAAAAAAAAAAAACCATCAAAAACATTGCTTTTCTCCTAGTGGAACTCTACCTCATAACAAATACAGTTAAGCAAGACAAATCAAATAAATCCTTTCGTTATGTTTGATGCCATGTCTTATTCTATAAGGAAAGGAGAAATAGATATTTTACCAGCAGTTTTCTGAAGTCACGATGGGTCACTGTATTGATCAGAATTCTGATGACTTTCATTACCATTTGATTTTCATTACCATTTGATATTGTTTCGTAATGTTACTATTTGTTAATTCATTGTATGTTATTCCCCCTTTGAGCCAAATACTAGGAGATTAAGGTTTAAACAATGTTCATCTCTCTTCCTTCTTTCCCTCAATTACAGGTCTTTTGGGCTTCTTCATGTGATATAATTTACCCTATTTTATCTCTCCTTTCCTCTTCTCCCAGTATAATACTTTTTTACCCCTAATTTCTTTTTTTATATCATTGCATTAAAATTAACTTATATTTATACCACCTAGGTATACTCATTTAAATCACCTGACAAAGATACAGTTTTCATCATGTATCATCTTTTCATGTAGGGATGTAAACATTTCAACCTTTAAAAAACATGGGTTTTTTCTTCCGTTTTTACCGTCTAATGCCTCTTTTAAGTTTTGTACTTGAAGATCAAATTTTCTGTTCAGCTCCGGTCTATTCAACAAAAATGATGAAAATTCCCAATTTCACTGAATGTCCAACTTTTCCCTGAAAGATAATGCTTAGTTTTGTTGAGTAGTTGATTCTTGGTTATAGTCCAAGCTCCTTTGACTTCTGGAATATCATATTCCTAGATCCTAGGTAATCCTGATTGTGGCTCCTCAACATTTGAACTGTTTCTTTTTAGCTGTCTGCAGTATTTTCTCCTTGATCTGATAATTCTGAAATTTAGCTATACTATTCCTTGAAGTTTTCATTTTGGTATCTCTTTCAGGAAGTGATCAGTGGATTCTTTCAAAGACTATTTTACCCTCTATTCTAGGATATCAGGCAGTTTTCCTTGATTTCTTGAAAGATGCTGTCCAGGATCTTTTTCTCATCATGAATTTCAGGTAGTGCAATAATTCTTAGATTGTATCTCCTGGATTTATTTTCCAGGTCACTTGTTTTTCCAATTAGGTTTTTATATTTTCTTTTATCTTTTTCATTTGGGGTGTGTGTGTGTGTGTGTGTAGACTGATTCTTGATGTCTCACTGAGTCATTCACTTCTATTTGTCCAATTTTAATTTTTAGTGAGTTATTTTCTTCAGTTAGTTTTTTTTACCTTCTTTTGCATTTGACCAATGGTACTTTTAAAGGAGTTGTTTTGTTCAGTGGATTTTTTCCCCCCATTTTGCCAATTCTGTTTTTAAGGAGTTGTTTTTTTTTTCCATTTTGCCAATTCTGTCTTTCAAAGATTTGTTTTTTTTTCCACTTCACCAAATTTATTCTTTAAGAAGTTGTTTTCTTGAGTATATTTTTTCCATTTTGCCATATTTATTTTCTAAGGAGTTGTTTTCTTCAGTCAATTTCTATATTTCCTTTTTTTTTTAAGCTGTTGACTCTTTTTTCCAAACTTTGATACTTCTGCACAGTCCTCATTTCTTTCCTCCATTTTTCTTCTATCTCTCTTTTAAGAACTTTTTTGAACTTTTCCTCGGGCACAGAGGAAATTGCTCCAAGCGCTTTTGCAAGGGCCTTTCACTGACTTTCCTGGACTGGGTTTGGGGCTGGAGCTGGTGGTGCTGCAGGCTTCCCCACTATGCTGGGTGGGTTTGGTCAAGTCCCACCTGTTACGCTGCAGTCCGGGGGCTCTCAATTTGCCTTTGTAGTTGTGTTGGAGGTCTCACAGCTGGTCTGCTGATCCCTGGCCTTCTGAACCAGGACAGAGTAACCAGCACTGCTGTATTTTGACTAAGAGCCTCCTGCTAGATTGCCCCACACCTGTCCTTCCTGTACCGGGATTCTCTGAGCTGCACCTGCACTGGGTCGTGTTCCTCCCTCCACAATGGGACAAATCTTTCCTATAGTCCTTCCAAGATATCTTAAGCTGGAAAATTATTACACTCCAAATATCTGTGGATTCTGTCACTCCAAAACCCATTCAGAGGCATTGATTTTGAGGGAAACTGGGGAGAACTCAGGTAATGTCTTGGCTCTGCCCCCTGTTAATTCTTTAATATGTAGTTAAATATGGTTAATTGCTTAATTTTATTTACTAATTATTAATTAATTAATAATTAGTAATAATTACTATTTATATAATAATATATATTTATATATATTATATACATAATATAAAATAATAAAAACTAATAATTAAAAATAATTAATAATTATTTTGTTTGATACTCTTGTTTAAGTTGTCTTCCTTTGCTGTGCTGTTTTATGTTGTTTACTATGTTACTAATTGTTGTTTTCTTTACTATGCATTATCATACAAATATTCCAAGTTTCTCTGCAATCTATATAATTATCCTTTCTCAAGGCACAATATCATTCTATTCCATTCTATAGGCCACAGTTAGTTCAACCATTTCCCAACCACTTTCCTTCTAGTTCTTTACTATGACAAAAAGTGGTAATTTAAATATATTTTTATGGAACCTTTGCCTCTGTCTGACAAATATGGGGGTATTGTTTAGTAGTGGTACCAACTGACCAAAGGAAATTCAGTGTTCTAAAAGTCTTAGTGGAGTTTTAAAACCCAATAGCTTTTTTTTTTGGTAATTTTATTTTTAATTGATGGAATAATATAAGGATCTCCACAACACAGTACAATAAAAATGATGATTGATTGTCCATGAAACTGCAAATCTACTATGCACAATTTGCTATCCTTTTCAGATATACAACAAAATTATCTTAAAACTTTCTTTTTTTTTAAAGCTTTTTATTTGCATAACATATGTATGGTTAGTTCTTCAACATTGATCCTTATAAAGCTTTCCTTTACAAATTTTCCCCCTAGTCCCCTCCCCTCCCCTCGATGGCAGGAAGTCCACTTCATGTTAATTATATTAAAATACCTGACAAGTAGAATTTATGTATACTTATTTCCATACTTATCTTGCTGTGCAAGAAAAATTGTATCTACATGAACAAAAAAAAAATCAGAAAAAGGAAACCCAATGCAAGCAAACATTGATAGAGAGCATGAAAATGTTATGTCGTGGTCCACATTTCGTATCCCTCTCTCTGGGTGTATGTGGCTTTCTTCACTGAACAATTGGAACTGGTTTGAAACATTTCATTGTTGAAGAGAGCCATGTCCATCAGAATTGATCATCATATAGTCTTGTTGTTGCCATGTATAATGATGTCCTGGTTCTGCTCGTTTCACTCAGGATCAGTCCATGCAAGTCTCTCCAGGCCTCTCTGAAATCGTCCTGCTGGTTGTTTCTCACAGAACAATAATATTCCATGACATTCATATACCATAATTTATTCAGCCATTTTCCAATTGATGGGCATCCTTTCAGTTTCCAGTTTCTAGCCACTACAAAAAGGGCTGCCACAAACATTCTTGCACATGTGGGTCCCTTTCCCTCTTCTAAGATCTCTTTGGGATATAAGCCCGATAGAAACACTGCTGGGTCAAAGGGTAGGCACAGTTTGATAACTTTTTGAGCATAGTTCCAGATTGCTCACCAGAATGGTTGGATCCGTTCACAGTTCCACCAACAATATATCAGTGTCCCAGTTTTCCCACATCCCCTCCAGCATTCATCATTATCTTTTCCTGTCATTTAAGCCAATCTGACAAGTGTGTAGTGGTATCTCATAGTTGTCTTAATTTGCATTTCTCTGATCAATAGTGATTTGGAGCACATTTTCATATGACTAGAAATAGTTTTAATTTCATCCTCTGAAAATTGTCTGTTCATATCCTTTGACCATTTATCTATTGGAGAGTGGCTTGAATTCTTATATATATGAGACAATTCTCTATATATTTTAGAAATGAGGCCTTTATCAGAACCCTTAAATGTAAAGATAATTTCCCAATTTGTTGCTTCCCTCCTAATCTTGACTGCATTGGTTTTGTTTGTACAAAAACTTTTTAACTTAATATAGTCAAAGTTATCTATCTGGTGTTCAATTAAGAGTTCCAGTTCTTTGGACATAAATTTCTTCCATCTCCACAGAGAGGTAAACTATACTACTTTCCTCTACTTTACTTATAATATCACTCTTTATATCCAAATAATGAACCCATTTAGATCTTATCTTGGTATGTAGTGTTAGATGTGGGTCAAGCCCTAGTTTCTTTCACAGTAGTTTCCAATTTTCCCAGCAGTTTTTGCTGAATAGTGAGTACTTATCCCAAAAGCTGGGGTCTTTGGGTTTATTAACACTAAATTGCTAAAGTTATTGCCTAGTATGTCCTGATATCCTATCCTATGCCACTGATCGACTGCTCTATTTCTCAGCCAGTACCAAATGGTTTTGATGACTGCTGCTTTATAATATAGTTTTAGATCTGGTACAGCAAGCACCTTCATCTGCCTTTTTTTTCATTAATTCCCTTGAAATTCTTGACCTTTTGTTCTTCCAAATGAACTTTGCTACTATTTTTTCTAGATCTGTAAAATAATTTCCTGGGAGTTTGATTGCTATGGCACTAAATAAGTAAATTAGTTTGGGTAGTACTGTCATTTTTATTATATTCACTCGGCCTACCCATGAGCACTTAATGCTTTCCCAATTGATTAGGTCTGATTTTATTTGCGTGGAAAGTGTTTTGTAGGTTAGTTCATATAGTTTCTGACTTTTCCTTGGCAGATAGATTCCCAAATATTTTATACTATCATCTATTATTTGGAATGGAATTTCTTTTTGTATCTCTTGCTGCTGAACTTGGTTGGTAATATATAAAAATGCTGCTGATTTATGTGGATTTATTTTGAAACCTGCAACTTTACTAAAGTTGTGGATTGTTTCTAGTAGTTTTTTAGTTGAGTCTCTAGGGTTCTCTAAGTATACCATCATGTCATCTGCAAAGAGTGATAATTTGTTTTCCTCATTACCTACTCTAATTCCTTTAATATCTTTTTCTTCTCTTACTGCCAAAGCTAACATTTCTAATACAATATTAAATAGTAATGGTGACAGTGGGCAGCCTTGTTTCACTCCAGATCTTATTGGGAATGGTTCTAGTTTGTCTCCATTATATATGATGCTTGCTGATGGTTTTAAGTAGATGCTACTTATCATTTTAAGGAAAAGCCCATTTATTCCTATACTCTCTAGTGTTTTTTAATAGGAATGGGTGTTGGATTTTATCAAATGCTTTTTCTGCATCTATTGAGATAATTATATGGTTTTTGTTAGTTTGGCTATTAATATAATTGAATATGCTAATAGTTTTCCTGATATTGAACCAGCCCTGCATTCCTGGTATAAATCCTACTTAGTCATAGTGTACTATCCTGGGGATGACTTTCTGTAATCTCATTGCTAATATCTTATTTAAAAATTTTGCATCAATATTCATTAGGGAAATTGGTCTATAGTTTTCTTTCTCTGTTTTCACCCTACCTGGTTTAGCTATCAGCACCATATTGGTCTCATAGAAGAAATTTGGTAGTATACCTTCTTTCCCTATTTTTTCGAATAGTTTATATAGTATTGGAATTAATTGTTCTTTGAATGTTTGGTAGAATTCACATGTAAATCCATCTGGCCCTGGAGATTTTTTCTTAGGGAGTTGGTTAATAGCTTGTTCTATTTCTTTTTCTAATATGGAGCTATTGAAATGATTTATTTCCTCTTCTATTAACCTGGACAATCTATATTTTTGTCGATATTCCTCCATTTTATTTAGATTATCAAATTTACTGGCATACAGTTAGGCAAACTAACTCCTAATTATTACTCTAGTTTCCTCTTCATTGGAAGAAAGTTCTCCCTTATCATTTTTGAGACTAACAATTTGATTTTCCTCTTTCCTTTTTCTAATCAAATTAACTAAAGGCTTATCTATTTTGTTGGTTTTTTCATAAAACCAACTCTTAGTTTTATTTATTAATTCAATAGTTTTCTTATTTTCAATTTTATTAATTTCCCCTTTTATTTTTAGAAGTTCCAATTTGGTATTTAATTGAGGAGTTTTGATTTGCTCTTTTTCTAACTTTTTAAATTGTAAGCCCAATTCATTAACCTTCTCTATTTTATGCAAGTAAGCATCTAGAGATATAAAATTTCCCCTTATAACCACTTTGGCGGTATCCCACAAATTTTGGTATGTTGTCTCCTTATTGTCATTCTCCTGGATGAAATTATCGATTGTGTCTATGATTTGCTCTTTCACCCATTCATTCTTCAGGATTAGATTATTTAATTTCCAATTAACTTTTGGTCTATTTTCTCCTGGCCTTATATTGCATGTGATTTTTATTGCATCATGATCTGAAAAAGATGCATTTAATATTTACCCAATAGCTTTTATAACTTAAAACCATGACTTTTGGAACACCAAGAATACCCCTAGTCTTTCCACATTCTTTTGGAATAATTCCCCACTCTCAACCTAATTGTATACAGTATAAGGACAGGGCTTGAGCTGGTCCTGTGATTTTACTGGTATTGGAAATTTCCAAAGAAGGAAAGTCTCAAAGTTACTATCTTCTCTGCAATCTGTAGTCTTACAACATTGCCTAAGAGCTTGGCCTGAGGGCTCACAGTCAGTATTCAGCAGAGGCAGGGCCTGAACACTGGTCTTTAGACCCTTAGTCCAGTGCTTTATCCCCTCTATTACCCTTCCTCCTATGCTTTGCAGGTTTATCTATAGTATATAAGCATTTGTGTGTATTTGATATAAATGAAGCTAATTTGTAATAAACCAGTGAGAGACTTCATAGGAAACAGAACAATGGCAGGACAGATAGCTAACTAAATAATTAATGTGAATGAATGATGTGTATATATATATATACAAGTATATGTATATATATATATATATATATATATTGCCTTAATGTTTACAAAGTGCTTTCCATGCATAATTTTATTTGATTCTCACAACAACCCTGTGGCTTTGAAAGAACCAAGGTTCTAGAGAACCAATGATAGAACATATCACCCACCTTCTGATAGTGAAATGATTGATAGGTTCAACAGGCAGAATGAGAAGGATGTCTTTGGGTATGGTCAATGGGGGAATTTTTTTTATTTAACTATATATATATACATATATATATATATATATATTTAGAGAGGTGTTTTGTGTGTGTATGTCTCAGTGATAAAAAGAGATATAAGATGAAAAAAAAATAAATTTTGTAATTGAAAAACTAAGGAAAAAATGCAGGAATTAATTTTTGTAGATGAGATATTGAAGTATTAGAAGGGCTAAGTGATTACATTACAATCTTGATTCAAACCAAGAAAGATCTGAAATTAGCACAAAATCATCTTCAAGAAGGCATAGATAAATATGACAAAAATCCAAAATGTTGGATGTTGAAGGGGATGTGGGAAAACTGGGACGCTAAAATACTATCGGTGTAGTTATGTAATGATCCAATCGTTTTGGAGAGCAATTTGGAACAAAAAATTGGAACAAAAGGTTATTAAAATGTGATCCTTTGATCCAGTAGTACTACTGCTAGGTCTATATCTCAAAACATACAAAAAATAAAAAGGACCTATATATAGGACTTATTTGTACAAAAATATTTATAGCAACTCTTTTTGTTGTGGCTAAGAATTAGAAACCAAGATGTTGTCCATCAATTGGGGAACAGCTAAATAATCTGTGGTATATGATTGTAATAAAAAATCATTCTGTGAGAAGAAATGATAAGCAGTCAGATTTCAGAAGAACCTGGAAAGACTTAACATGAATTGATGCTGAGTGAAATGAACAGAATCAAGAAAATGCTGGATCCACTAACAGCAATATTGTCTGATGAAGAATTGCAAATGATTTAACTGTTCTTAGCAACTCAATGACCCAAGACAATCCCAATGGACACTGTTGGAATTAACTGAAGCATGCTAGTTTTCATTTCTTTCTTTCATTTTTTTTCTTTTAACCAAGTTTTCTTATAAAAAATTATTAAGATGGAAATCTTTTATATAATTGCACATGTATAACCTATACCTGATTGCTTATTGTCTCAGGGAGGGGAAGGGTAGAAAAGAAGAGAGGAGGGTAGAATTTAGAGCTAAAAACTTTAAATAAAAATGCTTAAAAATTGGAAAAAAAATTAAAAATAAAAGTATGCCAGGATGAATTACCACCCTCCTCAAAATAAAAGAAAGTAACAGCTAGAGGGTCTATAGGGAATTCTTCCATTTGTTTATGCACTGAACAGTTTCCATTGCAGTGACAAATACCCAAGGGTATGCTGGTAAATGTTTAACTACCAGCTCTCTAGGGGGAAAAAATCTATACAGGACACAGTTTTAAATTTAATCTTCTTTATTAGCATTTTCCTCTATCACTTTCTTAAGTTTAGACAATCAAAAAAATAATGTCAAGCCATGATTTGTAGGGTTTGCATATTTCTAAAATGTAAATGCTCATATTGAAAAATTTAACAATCACCTCTCAAAGACTCGTTTGACCTGGTTTGCACATACTTGCAAACACTTTGATGAGCATAAGACTTTCTATTTTGTTTCTTGGCTGGTATTTATCCTCAGAGAATTACTAAACAAATTCCCTTGACATAGATATGCATAGGAGACACTTGGAGGAGAGGCTTTAAGAAAATGTTTTGCTGTGTAGAAGCAAATGCTTTCTAGTAGTCAGAAAACACTAAGGACATTGAATCTTGTTTTGTTTTTGCAATAGCTGTGTTCACTGTAATGATATGGGCTGCTGTAGCACATCCTCCTCAAAAGCCTTCTTATTCTTTTCTTTCACCTTCATCATATCCTGGATATATGTGAAGGTTATTCTCATAAAGATTTTGTATATATAGGAAAATAGGCATCTGGAGCCAGAGTTATTCATACTTTTTTCCCAGCACCTTTTTTTTCATTAACAATATTGTCTTAAGGAAGATGCTTTTTTATTTCAAGTGCTTATTAATCTTTCTCCTTTGAGCTATCCCTTCAGATTCAAGTTAACTTTCAGCAATGACTCCTCTGTTTAAATTTGGTTTAGTCCCAATTCATTTCCCTTTTTTGGTTTCTATAGTACCATTTCTATTTCCTCATTCAAGATACTGGGGATGGCAATGTTAGTTTCCAAAAGTAGGGATTCCACTGTTACTGATAGAAAGAATAATTTGTTATACTAAAGTTAAGGAATTCTTTTGGGTTCCTGTGAAATATCCCAGTGAGAGATCATGAAAAAGCCTAGCTTTTTTAGTGTCCATGTAGATAAATATACCTCCAGATATATACCGACCTATATGCATATATACATATATTCATATATACCATATACATAAAGGAAGAAGAAAAAATAAATGAAACAAAGAAACTACCCGCCAAAGAATAGCTTTTCAGATAGGAAAAAGCAAACAGGAAAAAAAGAGAAAACTTTAATGGGATAAACAAATATTATAGATAATAAAATTCCAAATTCTCTTTGGTGATTTCACATCACTAGAAGAAAACAAAAAACAAAAAACAAATTAGCTTCAACAACAGCCAAAGAAACTGTAACTAGGTCTAGCGTGAGACACATCAAATTACATAATCATTACATGAAAGGAAATGAAGGAGAATTAAGGATCAGTAAAGAAAGATCAGTTGTCTGTACATACTGATCTAGTGCATGTAATGAGAGATCTTTCACTAGTAAAAATGGAACCAGACATAATGATAGCAAGTGTCAATAGCGCGGAGAAAATAGTAGACAATTTGAATGAAGGCATAGAATTATCAGGAGGTAAAGATCATCAGCCTGGAAAGCTTCACAAGAGGCAACAAAACCAGCTAAAAGTCAATCCAACTAGAAAAGGGCCTGAAAACTTTATTGACAAAGATGATGGAGCTGGGATGGATTAAATTTTAATTTAAAGGTTTTTGTTTTTGTTTTTTTAATAGAGCAGGACAAATTATTTGGTGGCCTGAAGTGATAACCTACCAAAGAGAACAGCTCATTGTTGTTTCCTTGAAATATGGAACAAAACATCTTTATTCAATGAGCATAATGAAAAAGGCATAACAGGGTTTTTATATGAATATACATATATATCACAAATGAGTTTGCTATTGTCACAGAAACTATACTGTAAATATTCAATATAGAATATTGTATCTGTATAGATGGTGAAGTCCACCAGATATTCCAGTCCGTAGGTGATAGTTTGAATGATCTCTAATCCTCAGATCACTACAGATTCTCCTAAATGAGATTTAAGAGTTATGTTCTTATGCCCCAAGGACTATGTGCATATCCTTTGACGCAGCAGTGTTTCTACTGGCCTATATCCCAAAGAAATCATAAAGGAAGGAAAGGGACCCACATGTGCAAGAATGTTTGTGGCAGCCCTTTTTGTAGTGGCTAGAAACTGGAAACTGAATGGATGCCCATCAATTGGAGAGTGGCTGAATAAATTATGGTATATGAATGTTATGGAATATTATTGTTCTATGAGAAACAATCAGCAGGATAATTTCAGAGAAGCCTGGAGAGACTTGTACGAACTGATGCTGAGTGAAATGAGTAGAACCAGGAGATCATATTATACACAGTAACAATTGATTATGTGATGATCAATTCTGATGGACTTGACTCTTTAACAGTGAGGTGATTCAGGCCAGTTCCAATGGTCTTGTGATGGAAAGTGCCATCTGCATGCAGACAGAGAATCACGGAGACTGAATGTAAATCAAACAATAGTATTTTCACCTTTTTTGTTATTGCTTATTTACTTGTTTTTTTTCTTTCTCATTTTTTCCCTTTTTATTTGATTTTTCTTGCACAGCATGATAAATATGGAAATATATTAAGAAGAACTGCACATATTTAACCTATGTTGCATTACTTACTGTCTAGGTGAGGGAGAAAAAAGAGGGAATGGGAAGAAAGAGAGGGAGGGAGAAAAATTTGGAACACAAAGTTTCCCAACAGTGAATGTTAAAAACTATATTTGCATATATTTTGAAAAATAAAAAACTATTATTATTTTTTAAAAATAAATAAAGGAGTTATGTTCTAATTACTCAAAAGAATTTAATCTAACTATATACATTGGAAAAACCAAATGGGATGAAAATAACTCAAAGTATCACTAACTCAAAGTGAGTTTACAATCCACTAAAAACCCCATTTCAGACAAATTTGTTTTTAACCACAATGTGTACTTGTGAAAAGATATTTTGAACCCCAAAGTAAGACTTTATATTAATGCTGTTCAATTAGACATTCTTAGATTTATAACTCAATTTTAAAAATCTGTTAAGATCTTTTTGACCCTTTTTTTGATATTTGATATATTAGTTTGACGTTTCTATTTGACACCTTTATTAATACTCTTTGTATTTGCATCTGAACACTTAATATAATACATAGCACATAGCAGGCAGTTTAATTCTTTCTTTCTTCTTTTTTTTTTTTTATTTTGCTGAGGCAATTGGGGTTAAGTGACTTGCCCAGGGTCACACAGCTAGGAAGTGCTAAGTGTCTGAGGTCACATTTGAACTCAGGTCCTCCTGATTTCAGGACTGGTGCTCTATTCACTGTACCAACTAGCTACCCTTTAATTCTTTCTTTATGTAGTTATTTACTGTTTTGAATTTTAGTAGGAATTGAATTTATGCTAAATGGCCCACACTTTATGCTTTTTTTTGTTTGTTTGTTTTTGTTTTTTCCCTAAGTATGTTTTAAAGAAAATTAGGGACTAGGATAGGTTTGAGGAGGGAGTGAATTCTTTTAAACAAACTTCATTGACTTCCCAGCTTTATTTAAAGCTAGAGTGAGATTTCTGTCTGTTTCAGCCTAAAGATACAAAAATCAGACTTAATTTGATGATTATTTTAATATTATCTAAAGCTTCTAACCAAAATGAAAACTTGAGGCTAGGACCAAGTGCTTATTCATACAGAGAAGCATATAGCAAGTGCTCAATAAAATTAATTTATTGTATAAAGTAGGTATATTCAAGTATTATGGTAAGTGACCAATCATATTAATTCAATATACCAATTATTTAAGATATGTTGGAAGACCCCCAAAAAGTAAGGGGATAAGCTTGTCCTTGAATCAAGGATCAAAGGGTGTGTGATTCTTTTAGAAACATGAGACCCCAAGGAGTGCTGGATATTGCTATTCCACTTTAAGCTTTTTTTAAAAAAAATGAGAATATTGGTCCTTTACCAGTCCTAGAACACCTCTCCCATTTTGTACAACCTTTTGGAGACTACTGACAATTGCTCAGAGATCATATTTTCCAGTTCTTTCAGTTCTCTGGAATGTAGTTCATCTGGGTTCAATGACTTGAATTTAATTGAAGGCAGCTGTGTTCTCTTACTTACTTAACTATATTACTTTTTAATTCACTATTAGCCATTTTTTATTTTGATTTTTCATTCCAATAATCATTCTCGTTGGTAGAGAAAATAATGCAAGAATCGAGTAGTTCTGACTTCTCTTTAGGCAGTGGGTACCACAGTGCATAGAATGCTATGCCTGACTTTAAATCTCGACATTGTCTGGGCAAGACATTTAACCTCTACCTATTACTTTAACTGTAAGATGAGCATAATAGCACTTACCTCTTAGGGGTCAAATGAGAAAATACTTATAAAGGACTTAATACTGAGCCTGGCACATAATAGGCACTTTAGAAATGTTTATTCCCCTCGCCCAATTCATTGTTATTATCATCATCCCATCATCTTCCTTTATTCCTTGTCTCCTCTTTTCCCAAATATATTTTAAAAATCTCCTTTTCTTGTTCTTAGAATTTGTTTCTAATCATTATTCAGAACATAATATTCCACAATACAAATACAATATTCCTTGTAGAGTTTTGATATGCTTTTGTATTTGTATCAGTCTTGACTTCTTTTGTACAATTTTTTAAAAATATAAAGTGGTCTATTAGTTTCTGACCCAGACCAATTTCATACAATAGGCCAGATTCTAGAAAAAATTGAAATACTCCAAGAATATTCAGTGAGGATATAGCAGCATTGATTCAGTTGGGCATACCTTCCATGCTTCTGCTAGTTTAGGGTCAGAATTTTGGCTTTTGGCTTTTGGATTATGTACATCAATGACCTGACTTTTAGCCCATTGAATTAAGTTTCAAGAGTGATTTCAGTGTCTTTCATTTATTTTATTTATTTATTTTGCAGAGCAACTGGAGTTAAGTGACTCACTTAGGGGTCACACAGCTATTAAGTAACAAGTGTCTGAGACCGAATTTGAACTCAGGTCCTCCAGATTTCAGGGTCAGTATTTTATCTATGCTCCATCTAGCTGCCTTTTATGAAAAAAAAAAAAAGAAAGAAAGAAAAAAGAAAAAGAAATGAGCCTAACCTATATTGAAGTAGGACCTTGGAATGTTGTTCCTGCTGAAGTTAATTATCCACATAAGTCTTTCCATTTTCCTTCTCATTGCAATGTTCTTTATCTTCAGAATTTCATTCTTTTAAAATAAAAATTATTCATGACAATTTACTATCTCTTCTGTGCTGGATCCCTTTGAAGAATTGTAATCAGTGGGATAGTAGTCTATCCTTGCTTTGAATTATCTTCAATTTAGAATCTGTCAGGCTATGTCTGGATTTCCTCTCCTTCTCTATTGCACATTCTTTGATGGAGTCATCACTTCTGACCCATGAGAGGAACCTGGGAAGTTCCATAGCAACAATTTCTTTTGTTTGTTCTTCTATATTTTAAAGGATAAAATTATCAGTAAGATAAACTAGAAATTATTGGCTGCTCTGCTTTTGTCAGTGACTCCTTGAAGATGTCCAAATATTTGGAGCTTCCCATTAGTTACACACCATGCTTTCAGGACAGACTTGTGATATGCTTATCTATTTCCTTATTTTGTCCAGGTGGTCTCTCTTTCTATATATAGTCCATATACCCAGGACAAAATACAAAATCCTACAAAAATGAAAGTTGAAAAAAAGTATCTTTATATGTATGTTTCAAATTTTTTCTCCCTTTCTCCCTTACCTCCTCTCTCTCCAAGAGAGCAAGCAAACTGATATAGTTTATATATGTACATGTATATGTACAATCCTTTTAATTGTACAATTGTACAAAATAATTCCTATATTTTGTCATGTTGTGCAAGAAAAATCAGACCAAAAGGGTAAAAAAACCATGAAAAAGAAAAACCAATCAACCAAACAAAAGATGTGAAAATACTGTGCTTCGATCCACATTGTCTCCATAATTCTCTCTATGGATTCAGAGAGGTTATCTTTTTAATAGATAATTATTCCCTTCCTTGTGTTTTTTTTTTAAATTTTGAATAAAACGTTATGCTTTAGTAATTGTTTCCATCCAATCAAATCTCAGTGATAGCTATGAAGTCAAATTTGCTTCTTAGTTAATTTTTCATTTCACCTTGTTTGTGTTGTGTTTATTGAACTCCATTCATTTCCTGCTTTTGTCCAGGTGGTCTCTAGTATATAGAAATATTGCTGCCTCACTCCTTGATTTTTGATTCTTGTGAATCAATTTTAAATAGAAATGCGATGAGCCAGAATTGGTTCTTTGGGGCATCTTGTCATCATAAAGATGAAATTTTGTTTTGAAGAACAATATTTGGTGAAATATTTTTTTTTATTTTTGTGGTCATGGACAAAAATTGAATGGGATTAGGAAATATGTAGTAATTGTGGTATGAAGAATTAGAGGGAATACATACAATTGTGGAACCATGCATCAGTACAAAGTATTAAAGTATTGAAATATCCAAGCTTGGATTATCTTGCCTGAAATTTAGAATTTTTAATATAACTGTTAAAATTATTTACTATCAAAATAACATACTTTTAAAAGTTGTATGTATTTCCTAATATATATTTGAAAATATTTTAACATTTTAATTTTAAATTCTGAATTAAAGACTCCCTCTATCAGATTTCCATATATAAAGTACAATAGAAAAATAAAATTACATATGAAATTTCAAATCTCTATAGGTGAAGCTTGATTTTTGAATTTATAGTGCACTTAATATTTTACTTTTAAAGATGTTTTGTTTATTTCTGATTCCTTTGTTCTCTGCATTTAAAAAGGTGCTTCACAGAACTGAAAATGTGTGGATGTGTATCAATTGGAGAATCGCTGAATAAGTTGTAGTATATGAAAATAATGAAAAATTATTTTTCTAAAAGAAATGATGAACAGAAAAGCCTGCAGAGACTTACATGAATTGATACTGAGTGAAGCAAGCAGAACCAGGAAAACATTGTACACAGCAACAGCAAGATTGTGTGTTAAATTCAGCTCTTCTTAGCAATTCAGTGATTTAAGGCAATTCCAATAAATTTTGAATGGAAAATGCCATCTGCATCCAGAGAGAGCAGTATGAAAACTGAATGCAGATTGAAGCATTTTGTTTTCACCTTTTTTTTTCCTTCTGTTTTTTTTCTTTTTCCTGCTTTTTTCCATTTATTCTGTTTTTTCTTCCAACATGACTCATATGGAAATATATATATAAATGAATGTACATGTATAATCTTTAAAAAAAAAAAGAAGAAAAAAAAATGAACTTCTTTTCTTTCCTTTCTTCAGTTTTTGGACAGCAACTCCAGGTCCAGTTCTATAAAGAGCCACTTGGTTGCCTAATTCTGTGAAATTCATCACTCCTCTTTCAGGAGGCTAGAAGCATAGTTTAGCATGAGACTTTCAGAGTCAAGACTGGTCATTGTACTGATTAGAGTTAAGTCTTTCAAAGTTTTTTCTTTTACAAATGTTACTACCCAAATAATTCTCCTAGTTCTGCCTACTTAACGGTTATCAGTTCATATAAATCTTCCTAAGTTTCTCTAAAACTATCCTTTTCCCCTCCTCTTTTAGGGTTAAATGGATTCCATCCCATTCACACACCATACAATTATCTGAGTTGTTTTAATTTGTACTTATCTAATTAATGAAGATTTTGAGTATTTTTTAATGGTTGTTGATAGCTTGGATTTTCTCCTTTGAAAACTGTCTTCATACCTTTTGACCATTTGTATATCGGGAAATAACTTCACTTCCACCTGCCCTGTCCCTTACATATTTGAACCAGTTCTTTTTATATCTTGAATATCATCTTTTATCAGAAAAAAAAATTTGCTGCAAAGATTTTTCCAGTTAATTGTTTCTCTTCTAATTTTAAGTGCATTGATTTTATTTGTGCAAAACCTTTTCAATTTTATGTAATCAGAATTGTCCATTTTATCTTTCATGATCTTTTTCTTGTCTGGCCAGGAATTCTTCTTCTATCCACAGTTGTGAAAGGTATTTTTTTCTCTGCTCCTCCAATTTGATTCTGATATTTTTAGTATTTAGGTCATGCATCTACCTGATGTTTATTGTTACATATGATATGAGATGTTAATCTAAATCTAATTTCTGCCAGAACTTCTTTCTAGTTTTTTCATCATTTCATGTCAGATAATGTGAACTTACTTAATAGTTTTGGTCCTTGTACTTATTGAACTTTATGTTTGTTACTTCTCTATGTTGTGTGCTTAATGTGCCCTACAGACTTCCTTCCATTTTTCATTTTTGGTACCAAATAGTTTATCACTACTTTTTGCTATAATTTGATATGGAGCATAGATAGGCCTCTTTCATATACAAACAAAAACACGCATATACGTTCTCCCTTGAAAATTTTTACATTTTATTCTTCCAGATTAGTATTTATTATTTTTAGCTCTCAAAGCAACTCTTTGTTATAGAATCATTGTTATGGAGCCAAATAAGTAAATCTATTTAAGTAATATTTCATTTTTCATTATATTGGTTTATGTTGAAGGACTTAAGTGGTACAGTGGATAGAATACTGGGCAAGTGTCACCCTGGACAGATGCCTTCACTTCTGTTTACCTTAGTTTCCTCAACTGTAAAATGGGGATAATAATACCTACTTCCCAAGGTTGTTATGAAGATCAAATGAGATAATACCAGTAAGATCTTTGGCACAAAGAGGGCCCTTTTTCTTCCTTTGCTTGTAATGGCCCAATCATGAGGAAATAATTTTTCAGTGGAAAGATTTTATATATTTATATTTATTTCTGTGAAGTGTTATATATTTATGTATTAATCATGTATATAATATTTTATGTGTATAATATTTATGTATATTATATATTTATATTCATTTTGTTCCTCTATAATAATACATACTCAAATTAATTTTGAGTCTGGCTGTGGTGTTTATGATGCCCTTTCTTTTTTTTATGTACAATATTTTATTTTTTTAATTTTTTAATTTATTTATTTTTATTTTATTTGCATAACATATGTGTGGGTAATTCTTCAACAATAACCCTTACATAGCTTTCCGTTACAAATTTTTCCCCCCCAACTCCCCACCCCTCCTCTAGATGGCAGGATATCCACTACATGTTAATTATGTTAAAATATTGGCAAATCGAATATATGTATTCATATTTCCAAGCTTATCATTGTTGTGCAAGAAAAATCTTATCTACACAAACGATATATCAGATAAAGGAAACACAATGTAAGCAAACATCAATCAAGAGTATGAGAATGTTATGTTGTGGTCCACATTTCACATCTCTCTCTCTGGGTGTATATGGCTTTCTTCAGTGAACAATTGGAGGTGGTTTGAAACATTTCATTGTTGAAGAGAGCCATGTCCATCAGAATTGATCGTCATATAGTACTGTTGTTGCCGTGTATAATGATCTCCTGGTTCTGCTCATTTCACTCAGCATCAGTTCATGTAAGTCTCTCCAGGCCTCTCTGAAATCTTCTTGCTGGTCATTTCTTACAGAACAATAATATTCCATAATATTCATATACCATAATTTATTCAGCCATTCTCCAATTGAAGGGCATCTATTCAGTTTCCAGTTTCTAGCCACTACAAAAAGGGCTGCCACAAACATTTTTGCACATGTGGGTCCCTTTCCCTCCTTTAAGATCTCTTTGGGATATAAGCCCAATAGAAATGCTGCTAGGTCAAAGGGTATGCACAGTTTGATAACTTTTTGAGCGTAGCTCCAAATTGTTCTCCAGAATGGCTGTATGCATTCACAGCTCCACCAACAATGCATATGATGCCCTTTCTTTAACATACAAGGAAAACACTTTAGACCTCTCCTCTGCCAGGTGTATATTTTTCCAATAATAGAAATATCTTCTCCCATTCTTGAGAGGTGTTTTGAGGCTGTTGGCTGGGATTAGGGGGTACTGTCTCTGTCCATGGGGCAGCTACGTGATTCACAGAGCACTTGGACTTGAGTCAGGAAGAACTGAGTTCAAATCCAGCCTGTGTGACCCTGGGGCAAGTCACTTATCTGATTTTGCCTCAGTTTCCTCATCTGTAAAACGAGTTGCAGAAGGAAATGGAAAACTGCTCCAGTAGCTTTGCCAAGAACACCCCAAATAGGGTCATGAAGAATCACATAAAACATGACCGAATATGACTAACCAACAAAAATCTCTGCCCACAAGGAAGAGTAAATATAACTGGCTTACATCAGTTAAGTGATCCTTCCCCCATGATCTTTCCACTGATTTTATTTCTTCTTTTTCTCTTCCTCATTGTCCATACATCATTCATCTTGCTTCTGCTGCCCTCACTATTTCTATCTGTATTTTTTCACTGCTTTTACTCTATCTACCAAATCTCTCCCTCTGACTTCCTCCCCATGATTCAGTCTTAGCAGAAAAAAAGCTTTTTACAGAAAGACAAAGAAGAACTTCTTATTTCCCTTTCATAAGAATAGCTCAGAATGTTTTTGTGGTCTTAGTCTGTGATTTCATTGATTCATAAATGACTGAATCATACTATTCAAAGCTTTTCAGGCACTTCTTTTATCTTTGGACAGAGATAAAACATGGAAAATTTCTCTTCCAAAGTATAATTTTTTCATAAAATTATAGGCAAGTGAAAACAAGCAGGTATAATGGAAGTTGTCATACAGTCCTAACTATTACCTTCAATACTATGAAGCCTATAATTTTGAACCCATTTCAAGTCAAATGTCTGTATAGGTCACATCATGGCCAGGTATTGGGGCCTGCCTGGGAAGTGTTCTCAGACCATAACTAAAAATCTGTGTTCCTTAGAAAAGCAGCATGGAACACACTTTCATTTATATCTTTTGATTGGGGATGGAGCAAAGACTAGGAAGCCAGTATAAAGTAACTGCTGAGAAGGCTGTTGTGCAGAGAAATGGGGGTAGAAGCAGAGAAGAGCAGGAGAGAACCTGATCCCAGTGTGCCTTCTGTACACTTTACTGTAATAATTCCATAGTAAATGTTGCTATTTCTATCGATGAAGGAGTAAAGTTATTTTTTCTTTACATAAACTTCCTTCTTCTGTGAGTGGTGTTAAAAGTTCTATGCTTTTTAAATATGAAACCCTCCACCCTAGGACAAAGCCCCAATCTCCCTGTCCTAGTTATTATTCCGGCTGTCCCTTCAAGGATGAGATAATATAATTCTCTACTATTTCTTAAGGATGATCAGAAGGCTCTCCTTTACTTAAGTCAGATCTGTTTTGTTTACCTGTAAAATGAGAGGGCTTAGTTCATATGAACTTTAAAGTCTTTGCTCTAAATTCATGATCCTAGAGCTGTCTATGAACCCCATATGATCTCTGACTCTCTAATCCCCTGAAAAAAGATTTTAAAATAAAAATGAAAAATATTCCCTAAAACCAATCTTTTCATCAGCCCTTTGTCAGAAAGCAATTTTTCACATCTCTTATCCCATACTTCTGCAGAGACAAGTGAGAGGTATATTTTCTTAACTTTTTCTGGGTTCAGGCTTGGTGTCAATATTGTAATCTTGCAGAGAATGTGGGGCAGCAATCTCCCCCCCCCCAGCTCCATGTATGGCTATCATCAACTTAATTAGGTAGTTATTCTCTCATTTTTCCCCTTCCCATTTAAATTGTAGTATTTTGGCTCCATTATTTTCTTGCTTCTACTTACTTTGCTCTTAATCATTTTATGCAAATCTTCCTGGGCTTCTCTGAGATTTATTGTCTTTGTCACATCTTCCTGAGCAGCAATATTCTGTTGGATCTGTGTACCACGATTTATATAACACACTCCCCACTGGGTTTCTAGTTCTTTGCTACCCAGGGCAAATGCTGAATATTTTGGCAACATCAAGTAATTTCAAGAGGATGATGGTAGCTTTGGAAGGGAGGGGGAAGAGTGATAATCAGGAAGAATCTCAGAAAAGCTAGCTGTGCCTTTTAAGGAAATTGGGATTGTCATCCTGAGCAGGCGAGGATCAAGTATATATTATGTAGATTCTCTAAATTTTTGTGAGAAAGGCTTCCATGCAGGTCTGATGTCATTGACTATTTCTCAGGTGGAGGATCAGGCTCAGTCCTGGCTTGCTTGGGTTTTGAAGACACAGAGAGCGTCTTGATTCCCATCCTGGAACTCTCAACTGTATTCATGATCAGATTTTTCTTATTTTATATTTTGATGAAAACCAGCACAAGTAACTCCACACTTTTATGGCATTCACCATCTTTTTGAATCTCAGAAATGCCCGTTTTCAGACCTTAAGGAAGAGATTGTCAGGATTGCTCCTAAATGAGCTCCGAAGACTCCATCAGGAGGCATTGCTGTTTCCACTGTATTACCAGTTTAGGGCTCAGGTATTATATTTGACACTAGCCTCAAGGTCTGTTTCCTCAGTTAATAAAGTATAAGTTTGCTCTTTGGTAAAAGTACCATCCCTGAAGCCGCATCCAAGTGAGCATCCCCGCCTTTCCTCCTAATTCACCCAGGATTAAGTGGGTCAGGAAGCTGCTCCGCTGCCCCGGCACTAAAGACACCTCCAAATGGCTATTCACCGGATGGCCATCACCCTCACCAGCTGCAAGGTGAAATCCTGCAAGATGAAGCTCTGACCTAATTAGAACCAAAGAAAGGAACTCGGAAACGGAGGGATCTGTTTGAATGTCGATTAAGACCCAAGGAGAAAAACTCCTTGCGATGAAGGTTCAAAGGCTTGGGATGGGCTCCACGTGATTACTTTTATTGATTTTGTACAGTCCTTCTGAAATTGCCAAACGGATCATTTCTATCAGCATTGAACAAGTGTAGAAATTGGAGTCACCATTGCAAGTACCTAATCAATCATCCCTTATAATAAATTGATTGCAACTATTAAAAAAAATAGATTCAGGCTCTCACAGCTTTTGCAGTACATTGAGCTCCATAGAGACAGGCTTGGTAAGTAAGAGCCAGAAGGGCACTGGGCTATTCTGTATGGCACTGAGGGAAAAAAAATGGGTAAAGGTGATCCTAAGAAGCCAAGAGAGAAAGTTCAAAGGCTTGGGATGGGTTCCAGATGATTCTTTATTGATTTATACAGCCCTTCTGAAATTGCCAAATGGATCATTTCTATCAGCATTGAACAGGTGTAGAAATTGGAGTCACCATTGCAGATGCCTAATCAATCACCCCTTACAATACATTGATTGCAACTATTAAAAAAATAGATTCAGGTTCTCACAGCCTTTGCAGTACATTAAGTTCCATAGAGACAGGCCTGGTAAGTAAGAGCCAGACTGGCACTGGGCTACTCTGTATGACACTGAGGGAAAGTCATCAAAAATGGATAAAGGTGATCTTAAGAAGCCAAGAGGAAAGGTTCAAAGGCTTGGGATGGGTTCCAGAGAAGGAGTAAAGTTACTTTTTCTTTACATAAACTTCCTACTTCTGTGAGTGAACTTAAAGTTCAAAGCTTTTTAAATCTGAAGCCCTCTAAATCTAGCACCCTAGGACAAAGCCCCAGTTTCCCTGTTCTAGTTATTGCTCTGGCTCTTCCTTCAAGGATGAGATAGTATAGTTCTCTGCTACTTCTTCAGGGTGATCAGAAGGTTCTCCTTATTGATTTGTACAGTCCTTCTGAAATTGTTAAATAGATCATTTCTATCAACATTGAACAGGTGTAGAAATTGAAGTCACTATTTCAGATGCCTCATCAATCATCTCTTATCATTGCAGATGTCTAATCAATCACCTCTTATAATAGATTGATTGCAACTATTAAAAAAAAATAGATTCAGGTTCTCACAACCATTGTAGTACATTGAGCTCCCTAGAGACAGGCTTGGTAAGTAAGAGTATGGCACTGAGGGAAAATAATCAAAAATGGGCAAAGGTGATCCTAAGAAGCTGAGAGGGAAAATGTCTTCATATGCTGCCTTTGTGCAAACCTGCAGGGAGGAACATAAGAAGCACCACCCAGATGTTTCTGTGAACTTCTTAGAATTTTCTAAAAAAATGCTCTAAAAAATGCTTAGAAAGGTGGAAGAGAATGTCTGCTAAAGAGAAAGTTACATTTGAAGACATGGGAAAAGCTGATAAGGTTTGTTATGAAAGAGATACCACTTAAAAGAGAAACAAAAAAGAAATTTAAGGATCCCAATGCACCAAAGAAGCTTCCTTCAGCATTTTTCTTATTCTGTTGTGAATATTGTCCAAAAACCAAAGGGAAGCATCCTGATCTTTTTATTAAAGATGTGGCCAACAAAATTGGGAGAAACATGGAATAATACTGCTGCAGATGACAAGCAACCTTATGAAAAGAAAGCTGCTAAACTGAAGAGAAAATATGAAAAGGATATTGCTGCATAGTGGGCTAAAGGAAAAGCTGATGTGGGAAAAAAGGGAGGAGTTGTCAAGGCTAAGAAAAGTAAAAAAAAAAAAAAGGAAAAAGGAGAGGAAGATGAAAATGATGATGAGGAGGTAGATGATGATAACAATGAATAAGTTAGTTTAGAGCAGTTTTTTTCTTGTCTATAAAGCATTTAACTCTCCTGTACACAACTCACTGCTTTTAAAGAAAAAAAAAAAAAGTTGAAATGTTAAAAAAAAAATTAGATTCAACATTCTAACTTCATTTAAGGATGTTTGTGGTCAGGCTGATTCCTTGTCTTCCTTTACTAAAATCTAATAATTAAGAAAGCTGTGCAAAGCTATGGAAAAAATATTAGATTTGGAGTCAGATGAAGTAGTTGTGAACCCCACTTGTTACTTAAAATATGGGTGACAAATCATTGTTCAACCCTCATTTTTCTCATCTGTATAGAGCAGAATTTGGACTACATGATCTCTGAAGTTCCTTCTAATTCTCAATTCAGGATCCTATGAATTATACAATTTCCTCCACAGAAATCCGGACTCCATTTTATTTCTGACATGTTTCAATAGCAATGACTTGATCATTTTCATTCAGCAAGGCTAATGAAAAGATGCTTCTTTCATATGTATATTGTACCATGATGCATAGCCAGATTACAAGGAATCCTTTCACCAGAGACAAAATTAGTCCTTCAAGTCTCTCTACATTCCCACTTTTTTCCTTGGGGCTTGGAGCTGGCTGGAAGGGATAGCTACACAAAAGATGGGGTGGCGTGAAATCTAGATCCTAGAACCTTGCAGGTGAGGGTTGGGCTACTTTAGGGAGAGGCCAGTCCTTCTATAGTCCATAAAGTGAAAATACTTTTAAGATCCCTTTTAGGGAAATAGGCTAGCAGAGGTGAGTCCTTCTGTGGACCTTGTTCCTATTGTGGATGGGACAGCCATAAAGGGGCTCCGGCAACTTTCCCCATAGAGATCTAATTTTATTAGGAAGAGGAAATTGTATCTCTTGACTTATTGCTTAAGAAGTTAAAAGGATGTGAAACTTGTTAATCCCGGGAGAAAATGGGACTTATATTGCCCAAGACCTAAGAATGAATTCCTTTGGGCACAACATTCCTGACTATTACTTGTCTCCCACAGGGAGTTAGAACAGGAGTAACCAGGGATAATCTTCCCCTTCCTCTGTTGGCCTGAAACCCAGTTTTCTTATATTCTTCTGGAGCTCACTCCCTTGCTATCCAATCCCTGCAGGAATTGTAGTATCTGGACCACTGAGGGTAGGAAATGCCTCATCCCCGATATGGCAAAGTCTTCCTCACCCATTATATTTCTGTGCACACTTTCTGTTCCTTCTCAAGATAGAGTATAATTTAATTAAAAAATAAGATTAGAAGTTCAAAAATCTGTTTTAATCACAATGTGAATTAGGCATGCCATTTCCCCAGTAAAATAAGGATCATATACCTCCTCTTCTCTCAGCCCCCATTATATTAATAATGAGAAATAATGGAATGAATGATGTGAAGATTTTATGTGAACTCATGTTATTAAATACACACACAAAAATCAGTTTAGCTGGAGAATGGGGGGAGAGGTAAACTGGTAACACAACACTGTATCACTTTCACTGGAACCCCTCTCCATGACTTGTAAATATTATGTATAATAAGTTAAGCACCTATGCAGATGAACTGATAGAGGCTTAGCTTAGGTAAATCAAAACTGGGATACTGGAGTTAGAAGGGACTGAATCTCTGGATTTAATTGTCCCTAACAGAGCTTGACCAGTTTGACCTTCAGGTATAAGATTTCAGATCACTGCAGCTCTTGGATGATTTCATCTCAACATGTGGAGTTCAATTACACAAAGGACACCTGAATTTTGGTGGATGCCACATGATAAATTGAGATAGATGTTAAACATATATTAAAATCACCCCATCTATATCACACATATCTTTCATTTAGCAAATACCAATATACAAATTATTTGGCACTTCAGTCACACTAAGGAGTATAATAGGCAATAAATTGCATTTCAAAAAAAAAACAAAAACCCAAACCTCTAGTAGGTATTTTTTGTTATTTATTTTTGTTGTTTAGGTGACAGAGCTTGACAAAAACTAACAAACAAAACCATCTGAATTAATTCTTCATTATTAGAAGGTGTTGTTGTTGTTGTGCTTTTTTTGTTTGTTTGTTTTTGAAGAGGCAATTGGGGTTGAGTGACTTGCTTAGGGTCCCACAGCTAGGAAGTGTCAAGTGTTTGATGCAGTATTCAAATTCAGGTCACCATCTATCTGCCCCTTAGAAGTTTTAAGGACAATTTAAGTCAAGGATTGAAGTTAAAATATATGAATACATGCTTTGACTTGGATAGCTTATTTTCTCAAAATCATCCCTAGACTCATGCTTAATATCATTTGGATTTTTTTTTTACAATGTCTGTGTTTTCCACATCATGCCTTTTGTAAATGAAACCAGATTCTCTCAACATATAGGCAATAAGCATAATGAAATACATTACCAAATAACAAAAGCAAACAATTTAATGACAATTAAAGTGACAAGGCAGATGGAGACTCCATTCCTGAATGTGCTTGGAAACCTGAAAGCATCAACAGTGTTTTATGATCAACCTGTTAAATATTGGTATATCTATAGCTATTATTTCTCTTTTTCTCTCTTTCATCCTTTCCACCACCATCCCCAAATATAGGGAGTCTGGTCAGGTGCTGGTGCTCATTGTGGAGTTTTTGAGGTGAAATGATTTAGAGAAATACGGCATATGTTTAACATTCTTGAAACCTGTTTTCATTCCAATTTTCAATTCTTTATCATTTCAACTTCCTTCTTTATGATCTTTAAGACCAAGCATTATCTAATTATGAGAACATGAAATGTACTGTGGGAAGCCTGGAGTTCCATTTTCCAGCTTCCCCACTGACTCACTGTGATCTTGGTGCGTCTCTACTCTGTTCTGTGGTATTTTTCATTCACGGTGTCCTACCTATACTACAAGGGTACAGCAATGATTAGCTAGGTACCCATAAAGATCTCTGAGATTTTATCTAGTCACACATATTTCCGCACCTTTAATTATTCACTCTTATGATATTTTAAACTAAGTAAACCTTGGTTTTATTTCAACTTCAGGTCAAATGACCCCAAAGGTGATTTAGTCCAATGTCCTCATTACATAGATGAGGAGAAAAAGGCCCAGGGAAGTTGTTCAATTACAAAGGCAGTAAATTTTAAAGCCAGGATTCTGACTCCAGATGTTATGTTCTTTTCACTGCATAGTGTTAAGCATCTCTAATACTAAATGCTCCTTGGCTCTTCCCTTCAGCTTGTTTCTAGTTCTAAGCGCTATGTCTTTGTCATTCTCATTTCTGACTTTTTCTTTTCCCTCAAGGACATAGTCATCCATCTCTAATTCAGAAAAGCTGTCTCCTGCAGCATTTGTTACTGCCTTAACTTCACCTTGGAGGCAGCTAGGTGACCACAGTTCATAGAGCTCCAGATTTGGAGCCAGAAAGATTTTTTCCTGTGTTCAAATCTACCCTCCTACACTTACTAGTTGTGTGACATTTTTTCTCAATTTCCTTATCTATAAAATGAGCTAGAAAAGGAAATGGCAAAGTACTTCAATATCTTTATCAAGAAAACCCCAAATAGGGACATAATCAAATCAGACATGACTGAAACAAGTGAAGAACTAATTTCATCTCAGGATAAATAATCTCTTTTCTTCATTTGCATCACTACAATTCCCTTTCCTAGATTCTAACTCTTTCTAGTTTATTCTAAGCTAATTGTTGCTTTTTTCAACCCCTATTATACTATAGTATTTTTTTTAAACTTAGTTCCCTTTATCTTTATCACAAGAACAGCATGAAGGATTTTAATCAAAGGCATCAATGAAATAAAGGTCAACTACATCCATAGTATCCCTCTGCTCTACATGATTAGTAGTCCCCTGGAAAAAAAAATGAACTAAACTAGTAGATCAGATGGACAGTTTGCTTAGATTTCAGCAAGGAAATTATGAAGTCCCTTCCATTATTCTTGTTTGAAAAATGAAGAAGCAAACTGCAAAATAGTACAATTACGTGACTGGAAACTGGTCAAATGGCTGGTTACAAAAAAAAAAAATTAGTTGCTCAATGTCAGCAAGAATGGAAGATTCCAGTGGAATGCCTCAAATATCTATCCTTGGTCTTCTGCTGTTTAATGGTGACTTGGATAAAGGCTTAGTTGGTCTGTTTAGGTTATTTTCAGATGACATGAAATTAGGAGGAATAAGTAATGTGCTAAATAATAGCCAGGATCTTTAAAGTTCAAGACTATTGGACTGAATACTTTAAGATTTAATGGGCACAAATGAAAAGGCTTACTCTTAGGAGTTCTAAAAACTTACTTTACAAATATAATAGAGGTCAGCCAAACAGAAGTTTGAAGGAAAAGGATATAGGGGGCTAGAAAGACTGCAGATTTAACAATATAGGGGGCTAGAAAGACTGCAGACTTAATATAGTCAGTTGTGTGGTAAGAGAGAAAGAAGGGAGGAAAGCATCCTGTTGTACAGTGCCCTGGTCAGACCACATCTGGTCTGAGTATTAAGTTCCATTCTGGCCAGCACTTTTTAAAGAAGGACATCAATTAGCTAAAAAATGTTCCAGAGTTAGGAAGCCAGATGGAGAGTCGCCTCAAGAATATATCACATGAAACTCAATTATGGGACTGAGGCATGTTTAGTTTGGAGAAGAAAACAATGCGATGGCTGTCTTTAGGTATATGGAAGGCAGATTAGACTTGTTATACTTGGACCCAGAGAGGCAGAACCCAGGAATGATGGGTGGAAATTGCAAAGAGGTAAATTTGGATCTGAGCTAGGAAAGACTTCCTAAAGGATAGAAGCCAGTTTTAAGCATTAAGTGAAGCTTGGGTGAACACTGATTGGGTAGCCAAGTCTCTGAAGTGTTTTCCAATTTTGAGTCAATGAATCTCATATGGTCAAGACCTATCAAATCCATTTGTAAGACCAGTGCTTTTATGTTCAGTGGACAGTGATGTGTCACCCATATATATACTCCTTCCAACAATGGAGCTCACAATCCATCAATGCTGCCCATCCTTATTCATGTTTTTCCTACTATAATTTGTAATAGGGATTCATGCTGAGGGCCTTTCTTTAGATCTTAAGATATTGCATGGAGATCAAGGGAACAAGGTCATCATATCAGTTATTATCGTAATATGGGATGGTGACTAGATTTGTGATTTCAATGGGAGATAGCTCCCAGATAAAGAAATTCTAACAATGCAACTTGATAGCTTCTCTACAATTCAGTTTTAGATAACTGACTAAATTCCACAGGGCTTCTTACATTTTTTCCACTCGTGTCCTTTTTGTCTGAGAAATTTTTACGTGACCCCAGGTATGTGGGTTTTATAAAATAGGTATACAAATCAAACATTTACTGATAATAAATCATAATTTTACAACTCCCCTATTCAGTTACAAGACACCCCATATAGGGTTGCAAACCACAGCATAAGGAGCTGGGGACTACAAGACTGGGAGATTAAATAATCTACCTACAATCACCCAACCAGTATGAGTCAGATTTTTCTGTCTTGAAGACCAGCTCTTTATTAGAAAAAGAATATAAATTTTAATGCAATTTTTTATTACTATCTTCTTATACCTAGATCTTAATTCTGCACAATTGTAATTCACTAATAGCATTATCTCTATTATTTATGTGTCTGTCTATTTATTTGTTGTTCAGTCAGTTTTGTTTACTATTCTTTGTAATCCCATTTGGGGTTTTTTTGGCAAAGATACTGGAGTGGTTTGCCATTTCCTTTTTTAGCTCATTTTGCAGGAAATTGAGCCAAATACATTTTGAGGATCACACAGCTATTCAGTGTCTGAGGGTGGATCTGAACTCAAGTTTTCTTGACTCCAGACCCAGTGCTCAATCCACTGGGTCCACCTAGCTGCTCCATTTATATAATTATAGCTTATTAAAAATAAGTTATAACATACAAAAAACCTATGTTTTACTTGAGTTGGATTATATACTATTTCACATTTTTTGTAGAATTCATGGAGCATGGGGACATTCAAATATTTAGGGCATCCTGCTTAAATTAGGTGGTCAGAGCCCTGGAGTAAACAATGTCAAAGGTTGAATTCCTTTGCTGCCTGATGAAATCATTTTAATTTAGAAAGGTCAAGGTCACCCACTGAATCCTGGGCCATTATCTTGCCTATGAACAAGCTGATGCTTCAGCTTCACTTAAATTCAATTCGTGAGCAAATTGGTGGTCTTCAAACAAACAGAAGTCACCTTTCTCCAATCACAGTCACTGCTCTCAGTTCCTGAAAACTGTTTCAACCAAATTCTATCGAGTAGAATGTAAATTCCAAAATAGGAGGGACCATTCTGTCTGTCTTTCTAACCTCAAGGACACAGAGTTTGTCATTTAGCTGGTCAAAGTTTATTGAGTGCTTGTATGTGCCTGGTTCTGTATTAAGCACTGGAGATATAAAGAAAGGGTAACAAATGGTTTCGCTCCCATGGGGCGCTCAGTCAAATAAGAGTGCAAACAAGTAGGTACAAACAAGATGAAGACGGCTAAATGAGGGTCAGCTCAGAGGGAAGGCACAAAGATTGAGGATTGGGAAAGGGTTCCTTAGGAAGATGAGGCTTGAAGGAAGCAAGGAAACTAGCAGGCAGAGACGGGAGAGAGCTTCAGGCAAGGGCAACAACCAATAGAAAGGCTTAACATTGCTTCTTGGGAGCTGCTCTTTTTAGGAACAATAGGAGTCCACTAAGTGGAAGGTGTGAGAAGCCTGGAAAGATAAAAAGGGGCCAGGTTAGGAAGGCCAGGTTGCAAGCTCCTAGTAGGTACTTTGTGTTTACTTAATGGAATGGAATTGAAATTCAAGACAGTGTATTAGTGGTAATTTTAACAATAATAAATGCTACTTCATTTGAGAACTCACTTTAAAGCTCTACTTTTTGAATTTCCTTTTTTTTTTTAAACAATTAAGAATAGTGATGCTAAAGGATTATCTGTGGTAAGGGAGAGGGATGATAGAGATAATAAATATCCATTGATATTTCCAATATTTCATTTTAGCTAAGTTACAACTGAACTGCTAGAACTGAAACTGATGGATTTGGGCTAATTCTTTTTCACTCTTCTAATCATACGAAGTTTATTTTTTAAAAATTGGGGTGGTAAAGGAGGATTAAAGTATTTTTTTTTAAAGAAAGTTATTGGCAGAACTGCCAAGAGCATCTGGACTTGCTTTGTAGCTGCTGGGAGAATTCATGGACATCTCGGGATGCTGGTTGGGAAGCTTACACATGTGTTGCTGACAACTTTCTCTGAGTCATATGAGGAAATGACAAAAAGAAAACTTTTCCTGAATTAGACCACACAGGATGCTTTCTGTGATAGTTAGATGGAGGCATCAGTATCAAAATGCCTGGTAATTTATCTTATTTTATTGCTTTTATATGTGCTGTGTCTACAAGTAATTATTTTCTCAATCACTATTCACTATTAGACTTCCCGGAAGTCAACAGTTACTTATTATCCCTCTACCTCCTTATTCTTTGTCCTTAGTGACTGAGATTTCTTAAAACACCTTTAATGTGCTCAGCACTATTATGAATAAATCAAAGGCATAGTCCCGGTACTTCAACTTACAATTTAAGGAAGGGGGGGGTGTAAGTTTTTGTTGCAAGATAAAAATCTTTGAACAAAACACATATTCTCTCAAACTTCCTTTAAAGCAAACAGCATTGTCACACCCTCCCAAGCTCTCTCATTGCTTACACAGCCAGATGACTCAAGATTAGCAACATTTCTATTCACAAGGGCTGGTGCCCCAAACTAACACATTCTAGCCCTCCCCCACTTTCCTTTACTTTCCCTTTGGAGACTGGCATTTGGCTATTTGGATGTTGCCCATTTCATTAAGCTCCAGATGATGTCTGTCTGCAAACTGTACAATTGCAAACTCTCACCAGTCCAGTGGTTTAGAGGTGAAGGAGCTGGGGAGGAAAATTTCTATTTCTATCCATTTAAGTAGAATGGTATTGTGGGTATTGGGGGGTAATATACTATATTATAATATACTATATTAGGAAAAAAAAAACCAAAACCCAAGAAACAGCTAGATGGCCCAGTGGAGAGAGCACTGGACTGGGAATCAAGAGGACTAATGTTTGAATCCCACCACGCTTACTAGCTCTGTAATCTTGGGCAAGTCATTTAACCCAGATTGCCTCAAAATGAAAGAAAGCCAGAAAGTGTATTGCTGGGAAGCCGGGAGTAGAGCCACAAGTTCTGTCGCTAAAATGGGACTAAGTGCGGGATCTTGGGTGCGATAACTCACTTTTGGGGACTCCAGTTTCTTCGTTTGCAAAATGAGGGGATTGGATAAGATATTCTCTCCGGGTCCTTCTAGTTCTAAATCCTTGATCCTAGGGCTTGTGTTCAAATCCTGAGTTAGCTACTTCCTGGCTTCCAAGAGTCACTAAAAGGAGGGGTTTTGAACTAAGCAGGACTTGGACCATCAAAAGGGGCAAGTAGTTGTAGGAGGCTAGAATGATTCTCGACAAGGAGCTGTGAGAGCCCGGACAAAGGACTTCTTTGTTCTGGGCCTCAGTATCCCCATCGGTGAGGGAAGGAGGCAGAATGAACCCAGTGATGTCCCTTGCAGTTGGAAATTGATGACTGGTTGCCTTTCCTCCAGGTCTTTCACCTTCACAGCTTCCTAGGCAAGTCAAGGATTGACCTGAGCCTCTGACATGTTTGATCACCCTAGCCTCGGACAGCGGTAGAAAGTGGGGCTCACAGCCTTCCCTCCTCCTTCCTTTCAATTTCACACCCCGTTAATTTCTGGGAGGAAAAACACGCTGATCACAACGATAAACTTCTCAGCCCCCTGCTTGCATCCCCCTCTCCGGCAAACGCAGCTCTCCCCGTCTGCCCACCCCCGGTGTCCCCCGTCCCGCTCGGCCGCAGCCCCGCACTCGCATCCCCGTCCGACCCCCTTTGGCGCCGAGGCTGCACCGCGAGGGTCCTCAGCCTCGGACACCGAGCGGCCAGACCGGGGCAGCTCGGGCTCGCGGCGCGCGCGCGTCTGGATGCCTGGGAAGGAGGAGGGGGCGGGGGCGGAGCGAGGGGGCGGCGTGGGCCGTCCGGGGGC
>JAJPUD010005151.1:656-47573 GCA_023553655.1 Myrmecobius fasciatus
TTGTGGCTCACTCTCAGTTCCCACAGGCCTCTCTCTGGATGTATATGACTATCTTCATCGCAGCACAACTGGTTTGATCATCGCAGCACAACTGGTTTGAACAAGGCTTTCTTGGAAGAATTTAAAAAGGATCTTTAAAAAGAGATAGACAAAAAAATGGGGAAAGAAAATGAGAACTTTGCAGGAGGGTTTAGAAAAGGAAGTACAGAAATTAACTGAATAAATTAAAAATAGACTTAGTGAAATGGAAAAAGCAAATAACTCCTTCCAAAATAGATTTGATGAAATAGAAAAAGAAAACAACTCCTTGAAAAAAACAGAATTTGTGAAATGGAAAAATATCCATTGAACAAAACAATTCATTTAAAAATTCTATTGGCCAAATACAAAAGTAGCTAAACAGGTAACTGAAGAAAATAATTCATTAAAAATTAGAACTGAATAAATGGAAATGAATGACTCAATGAGACATCAAGAATCAATCAAACAAAACCCAAAAAAAAGCAAAAACAGAAGATAATGTGAAATTCCTCATTGGAAAAACTACTGACCTGGAAAATAGATCTAGGAGAGACAATCTAAGGATTACTGGACTTTCTGAAAACAACAATGAGAAAAAGAGCCTAGACATCATTTTCCAGGAAATCCTCAAGGAAAACTGCCCTATATTCTAGAACTATAAGGTAAAATAGCCATTGAAAGAATTCATCGATCACCTCCTAAAAGAAGCTCCACATTGAAAACTCCAAGGAATATCAGCTAAATTTCAGAAGTATTGGATCAAGGAAAAAATATTGTAAACAGCCAGAAAGAAATGATTCGAATATCAAGGAACTACAGTAAAGGTTACCCAGGATCTAGAAGCTTGCACCTTAAAGGTTAGAAAGGCCTAAAATCTGATATTCCAAAAGGCAAAGGAACTTGGATTGCAGCCAATAATCAACTATCCAATTAAATTTAGCATTATCTTTCAGGGAAGAAGATGGACATTTAATGAAACAAGTGAATTTTATTTATTTCTGAACAAAAGACCAGAGCTGAACAAAAAAATTGGTCTCCAAATATATAATGTAACTCAAGAGAAGCATTAAAAAGGTAAAAAGGAAAAAAAAACTCTTGAGAACTCTGTCTCTGTTATGGGCATACTTAGAGAGTGCAAGTATAATTTGATTTTAGTGTGATAATATAAAAAAGACACTAGAGGTGGAAAGGGGATTGTACTGGGAAAAGAGGAAAATGGAGACAAAATGAGGGAAATTAAATCTCATGAAGAGGCAAAAAAGATCTATTATAATTCAGGGAAATTATTCATTATACATGGCATCAACAAGACTATACAATGATCAGTTCTAATGAACATGGCTCTCTTCAACAATGAGAGTATGCAAACCAGTTCCAATTGTTCAGTGATGAAGAAAGCCATATATACCCCGAGAGAAACCTATGGGAACTGAGTGTGGACCACAACATAGTGTTTAGCATTTTCACGCTTTCCATTGATGTTTGCATGCATTTTGCTTTTCTTCTCAGGTTTTTTTTTTCTTCCTAGATCCGACATCAGACATATTTGGCTTTACATTGAAACTTGTTTTACCTTATAGGGAAGTGAGAGAAGAAAAGGGAAAGAAAAGAGGGAGGCTAATAGAAGGGAAAACAGAAGTAGCAGGGGAAAGGTATAAGAAAGGGGGATGGGCTCTAAAGGGAGAGGGTTGCTTGAGGAAAGTGGTCCTCATAAGTAAAATACTTTGGAGGAGAGAAAGGGGAAAAGGAAAGAGAAAATTATAATTTGGGGTAAATAAGATGGTGGGAAATACAGAATTAGTAGTTTTAACTATGAATGTGAATGGGATGAATTCTCCCATAAAATGAAAGTTGATAGCAGATTGGATTAAAAGCCAAAATCCTACAATATATTATGTAAAAGAAACACATGTAAAGCAGTATAATTCATACAGAGTAAAGGTAAAAAACTGGAGGAGAATCTATTATGTTTCAGATGAAGTAAGAAAAGCAGCAGTAGTGATCCTGATCTCAGATCAAACAAAAGCAAAAATAAATCTGATTAAAATACATAAGGAAGGAAACTATATCTTGCTAAAGAGTACCATAGATAATGAAGCAATATTAATATTAAACATATATGCACCAAGTAGTATAGCATCCAAATTCCTATAGGAGAAGTTAAGAGAGCTGGAAGAAGAAATAGACAGCAAAGGTATACTAATAGGGTATCTCAACCTTGTTGACTCAGGACTAGATAAATCAAACCACAAAATATATGAGAAAGAAGTTAAGGAGGTAAATAGAATTTTAGAAAAGTTAGGTATGATAGGTCTTGGGAGAAAATTGAATGGAGACAGAAAGACATGAATCTAGGTGATTCATGGAATCTATACACAAATTGACCATATATTAGGGCATAAAACCCTCAAAATCAAGCGCAAAAAGGCAGAAATTGTAAATGCATCTTTTTCAGATCATGATGCAATAAGAATCACATATAATAAAAGGCCAGGAGAAAATAGACCAATAATTAATTTAAAACTAAATGATATGATCCTAAAGAATGATTGGGTGAAACAACAAATCATAGACACAATCTATAATTTCATCCAAGAGAATAACAACAATGAAACAATATACCAAAGTTTGTGGGATGCAGCCAAAGCTGTTCTTGGGGGAAGTTTTATATCTCTAGATGCTTATTTGCATAAAATAGAGAAAGACAAGATCAAAGAATTGAGCATGCAACTAAAATAGCTAGGAAAAAAATAAATAAAAAACCCCAATTAAATACCCAATTTGAAATTCTGAAAATAAAAGGTTAGATTAATAAAATTGAAAGTACAAAACTATTTAATTAATAAAACTAAGAGTTTATTTTATGAAAAACCAACAAAATAGATAAAACTTTAGTTAATTTGATTTAAAAAAGGAAAGAAGACAATCAAATTGTTAGTCTCAAAAATAAAAATAGAAAATGTTCCACAAATAAAGAGGAAATTACAGCAATAAGTAGGAGCTATTTGACCAAATAGATGTCAATGAATTTGATGATCTAAGTGAAATGGAGGAATACCAACAAAATATAGATTGCCCAGGTTAACAGAAGAAAAAATAAATTACTTAACTAGTCCCATTTTAGAAAAAGAAATTTAATAGCTATTGCTCAATTCCCTAAGAAAATATCTGCAGGGCAAGATGGATTTACATGTGAATTCTACCAAACATTTAAAGAATAATTAATTCTAATATTGTGCAAAGTCTTTGGAAAAATAGGGAAAGAAGGAATCCTACCAAATTCTTTCTATGACGCAGACATGGTGCTGATACCTAAACCAAGTAGAGTCAAAAAGAGAAAGAAAATTATAGACCAAATTTCTTAATGAATATTGATGCAAAAGTCTTAAATAAAGCATTAGCAAAGAGATTACAGCAAATTATCCCCATGATAATACATGATGGTCAAATAGGAGTTATATCAGAAACATAGGGCTGCTTCAATATTAGGAAAACCATTAGCATAATTGACTATATCAATAGCCAAACTAATTAAAAATTACACGATTACATCAATAGATGCAGGGAAAAAAAAACATTTGATAAAATCCAACACCTATTCCTATTAAAAAACATTAGAGAGTATAGGAATAAATGGAGTTTTCCTTAAAATGATAGATAGCATCTATTTAAAGCCAATCAGCAAACATCAGATGTAATGGGGATAAACTAGAACCATTCCCAATAAGATGAGAAATGAAACTATCATCATTACTATTTAATATTGTATTAGAAATGTTAGATTTTGCAATAAGAGATTAAAGGAGTTAGAATAGGTAAGGAGGAAACCAAATTATCACTCTTTGCAGATGATATAATGGTATACAAAGAGAATCCTAGAGAATTGACTAAAAAAACTACCGGAAACAATTTACAACTTTAGCAATGTTACAGAATACAAAATAAATCCACACAAATTTTCAGCATTTTTATATATTACCAACAAAGTCCAGCAGCAAGAGATACAAGGAGAAATTCCATTCAAAATAACTGTTGATGGTATAAAATATTTGGGAATCTGTCTGCCAAGAGAAAGTCAGGAACTACATGAACACAATTACAAAACACTTTCCACACAAATAAAGTCAGATCTAATATCTTGGAAAAATATCAAGTGCTCATGGGTAGGCTGAGTGAATATAATAAAAATGACAATATTACCTAAATTAATCTACTTATTCAGTGCCATAAAAATTAAACTCCCATGAAATAACTTCACATAGCTAGAAAAAAAAATAACAAAGTTCATCTGGAAGAACAAAAGATGAAGAATTTCATGGGAATTAATGAAACAAAATGCAAATTAAGATAGCCTAGGTGTATCAGACCTAAATCTATATCATAAAGCATCAGTCATCAAAACTATTTGTTACTGGCTAAGAAATAGTCGATCAGTGGAGTAGATTAGGTTCACAGGACATATATAGCATTTAGAGCATATTTATGGCTTCATCCCATAAATTTTGGTATGTTGTCTCATCATTTTCATTCTCTTGGATGAAATTATTGATTGTGTCTATGATTTGTTGTTTCACCCATCAATTTTTTAGGATGAGATTGTTTAGTTTCTTATTACTTTTTGGTCTATTTTTCACTGGCCTAATTTTATTGCACATGATTTTTATTGTAGCATGATCTGAGAAAAATGAATTTATATTTGCATTTGATTTTGAGGTTTTTATGCCCTAATTCATGGTCAATTTTTGTATAGGATCCATGTACGACCAATAAAAAGATATATTCCTTTCTGTCTCCATTTATTTTCTCCAAAGGTCTATCATTTTTAACTTTTCTAGGATTCAATTTACCTGCTTAACTTCTTTCTTTTTTTTTTAATTAAAACTTTTTTTATTTTCAATACATATGCATGGGCAGTTTTTCAACACTGACCCTTGCAAAACTTTCTGTTCCAAAATTTTCCCTCCTTCCCTTTACCCTCTCTCCTAAATGGCAGGTAGCCAATACATGTTAAATATGTTAAAATATATGATAAATCCAATAAATGTATACAAATTTATAGTTATCTTGCTGCACAAGAAAAATTGCATCTAGAAGAAAAAAAAACCTGAGAAGGAAAACAAAATCCAAGCAAACCATAGGAAGAGTGAAAATGCTATGTTGTAGTCCACATTCATATCCCATAGCCCTCTCCCTGGGTATATATGGCTCTCTTTATCACTGAACAATTGGAACTGGTTTGAATAATCTCATTGTTGAAGAGAGCCATGTTCCTCAGAATTGATCATCAAATAATCTTGTCATTGCCGTGTATAATGATCTTCTTTCATTTCATTTAGCATTAGTTCATGCAAGTCTCTCCAGGCCTCTGTGAAATCATCTTGCTGGTTGTTTCTTACAAAGCAATGATATTCTATAACATTCATATACCATAATTTATTCATTCTCCAACTGATGGTTATCCATCAGTTTCCAGTTTCTAGTTTTTAGCGACTACAAAAAGGGCTGCCCCAAACATTTTTGCACATTTTCCTCCTTTAAGATCTCTTTGGGATATAGGCTCAGTAGAAACACTGCTGGATCAAAGGATATGCACAGTTTGATAACTTTTTTTAGTATAGTTCCAAATTGCTCTCCAAATTTACTATAAATGTATTCTTATAAACAACAAATTGTAGGATTCTGGCTTTTTTATTAAAGCCTTTTATTTTTCAAAACATATGCGTAGACAACTCTTCAACGTTAGTAATTTAAAAACCTTGTGTTCCAATTTTCCTCTCTTCTCCCCATGCCCTCCCCTAGGTGGCAAGTAGTCCAATGTATGTTAAACATGGTAGAAATGCATATTAAATTCAATATATGCATACATGTTTGTACAATTATTGTGCTGCACCAGAAAAAAAATCAAATCAAACCAGTAAAAAAAAAGAAAAGCAAAATAAAATGCAAGCAAACAACAAAAAAATGAAAATACTAATTTGTGAACCATACTCAGTTCCCACTCTAAGGGAGATGTCATCTTTCTGGGTATAGATGGCTCTCTTCATCACTGAACAATTGGAACTGGTTTGAATCATCTCAGTGTTGAAGAGAGCCATGTCCATCAGAATTTATCATCATATAATCTTGTTGCCATGTATAATGATCTGGTTCTGCTCATTTAACTTAGCATCAGTTCATGTAAGTCTCTCCAGGCCTTTCTGAAACCATCCTGCTGGTTGTTTCTTACACAACAATAATATTCCATGACATATACCATAACTTATTCAGCCATTCTCCAATTGATGGGCATCCATTCAGTTTTCACTTTCTTGCCACTACAAAAAGGGCTGCCACAAACATTTTTGCACATGTGGGTACCTTTTTCTCCTTTAAGATGTCTTTGGGATATAAGCCCAGTAGAAACACCACTAGATCAAAGGATATGCAGTTTGATAAGTTTTTGAGCATAGTTCCAAATTGCTCTTCACAATAGTTGGATCTGTTCACAGTGCCGCCAACAATGCATATGCCCTCCAACATTCATCATTGTCTTTTTCTGTCATCTTAGCCAATCTGAGAGATGAAATTGAAAAAAAAAGACAAAAATGTAAAATAACTCTTTAGAAAAACAACTGACCTGGAAAATAGATCTAGGAAAGAGAATTTAAGAGTTATTGGACTTCCTAAAAACCATAATGAAAAAAAATCTTAGACATCATCTTTCAGGAAATTATCAAAGAAATCTACCCTGGTGTCCAAGAACCAAAAGGTAAAATACCTGTTGAAAGAATTTTCCAATCTGAAATTCAATCTGAGATGTGAGGTCGTTTCTCAGAGTTGTCTTAATTTGCATTTCTCTGATCAATAGTGATTTAGAGAACCTTTTCATGTGACTAAAATAGTTTCAATTTCTTCATCTGAAAATTGTCATTCATTTCCATTTGTTCATTTCTAATTTTTAGTGAATTATTTTCTTTAATTAGCTTTTCTATCTCCTTTTGCATGTGGATAATTGAACTTTTATATGAAGTATTTAGTTCCTTGCATTTTTTCCATTTCTTAGACATTTCACAGATTTTGTTTTTCATTGAACTGGTTTCTTTTTTTCATATCTATTTTGTAAGGAGTTATATGCTTTTGCATTTCACAAACTTTATGTTTAAGGAGTTTACTTCAGATAATTGATAGTTTTCTTTTTCCATATCCTCTTGCAAAGATCTCATTTCCTTTCCCCATTTTTCTTCTAACTCTTTTAAGATTATTTTTGAGTTCTTCCAAGAGAGCTTTGTGAAATGGGGACCCTTTGGGGGTCCATCAGGAGTTGATTTGCCTTTAGGATCCTTAAGCTTTGAGGTCTGTTCTCTTTCTCCATAAAAGCTGTCTATGGTCAGAACTGTTTTTACTTTTTTGCTCATTTTTTAAAATGTTGAGGTCTGCTTGTAAGTCAAAGAGACAACAATCACTTTACTTTGTCCTTGGGAAATTCTGTTAACTGATTTTCAGTGCTGGGTAAGTCGGGAAGGTTCTGCATTCTCCTAGGGTTCAGTGGCTCACAATTAGCTATTTGTATTTGCTTTTGGGTGTTTTACAGCAAATCTGCCGAACCACTGGCTCGCAACCAGGACAATATACCTAAGAATCTCATAGTAGATTCCCTGGTACACAATGCCCTGGCTCCCTGCCCTGGGCTCCCTGTGCTATGGTTTGGGTTTGGCAGACTCTCCCCCTCCCCAATTGAAACAGATCTTTTCTGAAGTTCTTCCAAAGTATCTTCTTCTGAAAATTTGTTGTACTCCAAATATTTGCAGATTCTGTCACTCCAAAACCAGTTCATAGGCTTAATCTGCTGTTAATTTGAAGAAAGCTCCGAGGAGGTCACATCGAGACATGTCTGCTCTCTGCCATCTTAGCTAGATGGCAGATGAAGAAACCAAAACTACTTCTAGTCATATGAAAAGGTGCTCTAAATAATTACTGATCAGAGAAATGCAAATTAAGACAACTTTGAGGTACCACTACATACCTCTCAGATGGGCTAAAATGATGGGAAAAGATAATGAGGAATGTTGGAGGGGATGTGGAAAAACTGGGACACTAATACATTGTTGATGGAGTTGTAAACTTATTCAACTATTCTGGAGAGCAATTTGGAACTATGCCCAAAGGGTTATCAAATTGCGCATATGCTTTGATCCAGCAGTGTTTCTATTGGCCTTATCTCCCAAAGAGATTATAAAAGAGGAAAAGGGATGGACATGTGCAAAAATGTTTGTGGCAGCCCTTTTTTGTAGTGGCAAGAAACTGGAAATTGAGTGGATGCCTATCAATTGCAGAATGGCTGAATAAACTATGGTATATGAATGTTATGGAATATTATTGTTCTATAACAAATGACCAGCAGGATAATTTCAGACAGCCCTGGAGAGACGACTTAAATGAACTGATGCTAAGTAAAATGAGCAAAAACAGGAGATAATTATACATGGCAACAGCAAGATTATACAATGAATGATCAATTCTTATGGACATGGCTCTCATAAACAAAGAAGTGATTCAGACCAGTTCCAGTGGTCTTGTGATGAAGAAAGCCATCTTCACCCAGAGAGAAGACAGTGGGAACTGAATGTGGACCACAGTATAGTATTTTCATTCTTTTTGTTGTTGTTTACTTGAATTTTGTTTTTTCTCATTTTTTTTCTTTTTGATTCAGGTTTTTCTTATGCAGCATGATATTTGCGGAAATATGTATAGAGGAATTGTACATGTTTAACATATATTGGATCACTTGCTGACTGGGAGGGGGAAAAGGAGGGGAAAATTAGAACACTGGGTTTTGTAGGCATGAATGTCAAAATTATCCCTGTATATATTTTGAAAATAAAAAGCTAAATTTTAAAACAAAAAGGCCAAAAACAAAACAAAACAAAAAAAGAGCCACATTCATCAGAATTCACAGTTGTTTTGTATATTTTGTACAATGTTCTCTTGGTTCTATTCACTTCACTTAGCATCAATTCATGATGTCTCCATGCTTTCCTGATATCATTCTGCCTATCATTTCTCATACAATAATAATATTCCATAACATTCATATATCATAACTAATTCACCCATTCCCCAACTGATTTGCCTCCACTCAGTTTCCAGTTTCTTGCCACCACTGAAAGAGCTGCAACAAACATTTTTTGCACATCTGGATCCCTTTCCCTTTTTTATGGTCTCTTTGGGATACAGACCCAGTAGAGACATTGCTGGATCAAAGGTTATGCACAGGTTGATACCCCTTTGTGCAGAGTTCCAAAACACTCTCTAGAATGGTTGGATCAATTCATAAGTCCACCAACTATGTATTAGTGTCTCTGTTTTCCCACATCCCCTTCAACATTCATCATTATCTTTTCCTGTCATTTTAGTTAATCTGAGAGGTGTAATGAAATCTCAGAATTATCTTAATTTGCATTTTTCTGATCAATAATACAACAATTTTAGGTCTTTTGTTTCATTCCTGTAGGAATCATTGGGTATGTGATAAGGAACATTAAGCACATTATTTCGTTTCTCTGGCCTCAATTTTCTCCTTTCTTGAGGGTCTAATGCAGTGACCTCAAAAATCCATTTGATCTCTAATGCCCCTTGCTGCTCTAAGAATCCACAAGATCGTATAAGTAAAAAACAGTATAGTACCTCCAGGATAGGGAACCTTTTGCCTTTGTCCTTATTCCCATAACTCTTCCACAAATCCATTCCGTGGCCTACTTAGCCACCATTACCACTGGCCTTCTTCCTCTTCACAACAGCTACAAAGAAGAAAGATAGAAGAGAGAAATGGCAGCCCCTGCTGCACATTACTGAAGTTTAGAAGCATCTTTCATCCTACATCCCCATCCTCCTGGCCACTTTGCCATCATCTCTCCTATTCCCTGCTCCAACTATTGGAGAAGACTCCATCTGGAAATGGAAACTATAGAAATGAAAAACAAAAAAAGACCACAGGACCAATGTATAATCCAAATATAAAACAATTGTTCACCTTATTCCTCCGATTTATGAATCCATTTGATCAGTAGCAGGCTGCAGCATCCAGAACTGCTAATTAAGTATTTATGATGCTCACTTATAAGGCAGCCTTTTGGCTAGACACACAAATGTACAGATCATTGAATAAGATTTTCAAAACTTTTCTTTTACTACATTTGTACAGCATATTTAGAAGTAATAAAGATTGTCTTTCTAAGAGTCATGTTCTTTTCAAACACTTTGTCTAAACATTTGTCTCAATAAAAGACTGTATATTTTCTTTAATCCAAAGAAACAAATCCAGGAAACATGTAGCCAACCTAAGAGACATCTCCATGGCCAAAAGAGCTATTATGGTGAAGATATCCTGAAGTATCAAAGCAAAGTAATGAGCAGTCTGTTTCCCCATTTTGCAAATCTGGTCATTCTAAAGTTTGATTTTGAAGTGAGAATTAAGGCCATATGAGATGGCTTAAAAACAGTATATTGATGATACAACAAATATAAAAGCCTTTATGCTTTGCTGAATACAAAGAATTCATAGAAAGGCAAAAATCATTCTAAGAAGATCACATTCTAAAGGAAGAAACAATAGAAAAATAATTAGGTATATGCAAAATATATTCAAAGTTGATATTCCAAAGAGAGGAAATTAGTAATAGTGACAAAGGAGGAATGCTGTAGAAGGTGCAATTTGAACTGAGTCTTGATGGAAGGCAGAGAAAATTAGAGACAGATATGAAGAAAAAGTACATTCCAGGCATAAGGAATAGATAGTGCAAAGACATGGAAGTGGAAAATGGAATGTTGTGTTTGGAGAATAGCAAAAAGGCTGGTTCAGCTAGATCAGAGAGTCTGTGGTGAGGAATAAAATATAAGTAGGTAAAAAAGGAGTAAAATATAAGTAGATAAGAAGAAAAGATAAATACATTTTTTAAAAGTATGGATCAGGTTATGAAGACCTTTAAGTGACAAAAAAGGCTTTTTTTATTTCATTCTGGAGGTAATAAAGAGATAGTGGATTATAATGAATAAAGCAATGACATGGATGCTTTAGAAAAATAATTTTGGCAATGGGGAGGATGGAGTGGAGTGGAAAGAGTGAGCAAGAGGACTAATTAAAGATCTAATGTAAAAGCCCAGATGATGGTTGATGGGTAATTAATAGAGTTGTATGGGTGGAGACAAGTAGATGTATATAAGAGACATTGTGAAGATAGAAAGGAAAAGATTCATCAATGCATTTGTATTCATCAAATGAATGACAGTGAATGATGTTAAAACTTAGGGGGACTATATCATTAAAGTACACATTCATTCTCATTCTTCATTTTTATCAATAAATGATACTTAGGTAAGTCCCCTAAGTAGCATTTATATAAGTACTTAAACAATATTTCTTTCTCCTTAATTAGTAACACTTCACTGTTTTACATATGAGGAAACTGAGGTTCAGAGAGTTGTAACTTACCTTAGGTATTAAATGGTGGGAGAAGACATTAAATTCATGCCCTCCAAACCTACAATCAGAATTTTCTGCTATAGCATGGTGGTTCTCTAGGGAAAGGCAGAATATCACACTAAGTCCTACTCTAATAGGACCTTATTCACTTTGGATTTTCTCAACTCTTTATTTGTCTTTATAACAAACAGTTGGGGAATGTGATAAACATATCTCCTCCCCATGAATGCCAAGGACTTCAAAAAATGTGTATATTTCTTCCCTGAAGATGAAGCACAGTCTTCCTTGAAAAATCATTTTTATAAGCCTCCGTTTCTCCATTTGTAAATGGCTTCCAGTTCTAAATCCAATAATCCCATGATTATAATGAAAATAATTGAGAATATATAGGGGATTCTATAAAATACTCTTTATACAACCAGTTAAATCCAGAAGAAAGGGGGAAAAACTGTTAGAATACTTTAAGGATATTTGACATTGTTACCAGGTGAGTGCTTGAAATTAATTAATTATTCAGTTATTTTCTGTGAAGTTGCCCAAGAATACATCTGAGGTCCTGCATTTAATTCTGTAAAAGAATTGTCATTTCATGACTTACTTTTTTCTTCCATATTTACTAAAGTCTACAAACATACAAAAGTAGAAATCTTAAATTCATTTTTCAATGTTAATCTGACCAAGTCTATGGCAGTAGCTCAAAGTGATTTCTCCTTTAATGAGGAAATTATTTGGTGATTCCTAACTTTCTGTTCAGTGTTTCTAGCGAAGTTAATGTATGAGTCAATCTGAACAGCAATAGTTTACAACACAAAAACCTATGAAAAGCTAGTTCAAATTTTTCACTCTTGAGACCAGCCAGTAAACAATTTGACATTATATATGTAAATTCTAAGACTTAAGAAGGTTTTAACACCCAAAAATGCATTGAAGAGAGGAACTCCTTTATAAACAATTGCCACCTCAAATCTTAAATTTCTATACAAAACATACAAGATGATGCAATAAGGAAAAGTCTCAAAAAAAATAATTAAGACTTTACTGGGGTGGAAAAACTGAAACACTATTTATGCATGCAAAGTCTCTTCTTCTATGGACATGGTAGTCCCAGCTACAAGAGAAGCTAAAGTTGAAGGAACTCTTAAGTTTTGAAGTTGTGAGTTGCCATGTGCTAAACCAATCAGGTGTCCCCACTAAGTTTAACATTTAATATGATAAGCCCTTATGGTTAGGATGCCACTGAGTTGTTCAAAAAGAAGGAAAACTTCTCAGGTCAAAAGAAAAAAAGAAAGAATAGGTCAAAGCTCCCTATATCATTGTAGTGATATTGGACTTGGGGAAGATAAGGAGACTCAGTCTTTATTTTTTTAATAGTATTTTATTTTTCCAATGACATGTAAAGACAATTTTGATGTATATTTTAAAAAATTAACTTACAAATTTCTTTCCCTCCTCCTCTCAAAACAGTAAGCAATTTGATATAACATATCTGTACAGTTATGTAAAAATTTATTTTCATATTAATCATGTTGTGAAAGAAGATACAGACCAAAAGAGAAAAAAAAAACATGAAAAAATAAAGTAAAAACAATACATTTTGATTTGCATTCAGATTCTATCAATTCTTTATGTGGATATAGATGACATTTTCCATCATGAATCTCTTGAAATTGTCTTGGATCACTGAATTGCTGAGAAGAGTTAAGACATTCATAGTCAACCAGTGCACATATTGCTATTACTGTATACAATTTTTTTGTTTTTGTTCATTTCACTTTGCATTGGTTCATGTAAGTCTTTCCAAATTTTTTTCTGAAATCTGCCTGTTCATCATTTCTTATATCACTATTAATAATATCTCAGTACATTCATGCACCACAGCTTCTCAAACTGGATTTTTTATACCAACAAACTATACTTATAATAAAAAAAAATTTCACTAATTACTTCATTTCTATTTTCTTTCTTTGCCTTAAATAAACTCATAGCTCTTACCTGAATGAATGATATATCAATAGAAATACTTTTTTTAAAAAAATGACATTTCATTTTTCCCCAATCACATGCAAAAATAATTCTGACATTTTTTGAGAAAGGATACATTTTTATTGAAATTTTCAGTTCAGGAGCAGCTAGGTGGCACAATGGATAGAGCACCAGCCCTGAAGTCAGGAGGACCTAACTTCCAATCTAGCCTCAGACACTTAAACACTTCTTAGCTGTGTGACCCTGGGCAAGTCGCCTCAGGAAAAAAAAGAAATTTTCAATTCATATAGCTAAAAGATACCCCAATATTATTATAATCACCCCTATTCCTAGTAGTTGATTGAAACTACATAATTTTGATGTAACTTTGGTTTTCTATGCTTTGTTCTTTCATCCACTTATTCTTTAGGATTTGATTAATTAGTTTCCAATTAATTTCAAGTGGATTTAATTTATTAATTAAATTTAATCAACTAATAATCTATCCATTGCCCTTTGTTAAATGCAATTGTATTACATTATGATCTGAAAAATATATTTAATAGTTATGCCTTTTATATTTGATTTTGAAGATTTTATACCCTATTGCATGATCTATTTTTGCATTGGTGCCATGTGCTGCCTAGGAAAAAAGTATATTCCTTTCTGTTACTATTTAGTTTTTTTCAAAGTCTGTCCTATCTAACTTTTCTAATATTCTATTTACCTCCTTAGTTTCTTTCCTGTTTATTTTTCTTGTTTGGATTTATTGAATTCTAAAACGGGACAGTTGAGGTTCCCCACTAGTATAATTTTCCTGTATATTTCTTCCTGTAACTCAACTTCTCCTTTAAGAGTCTGGATGTTACACCATTTGGTATATGTTTAATATTGATGTTGCTTCATTGTCTATGGTACCTTTTATTAATATGTAGTTACCTTTCTTATCTCTTTTAATTACTTCTGTTTTTACTTTATACTTTGTTGAGGTCAGGATTGCTAATCCAGTTTTTTTTTTTTTTTTTAGTTTAGCTGAAGCTTAATAACTTCTGATCCAGCCTCTGACTTTTGTCTCTGCTTCAAGTGTGTTTTTTGTAAAATAACATTGTAGGATTCTATATTTTGATCCAATGTACTATCTCTTTCTGTTTTATGGAAGAGTTCATCCCATTCACATTCGCAGTTATGATTCCTACCTGTTTATTTTCTTCCATCCTATTATTAGTCCTATTTTTCCTCTCCCTCTCTCCTTTCATTCTTTCCCTTCTAACCACTTTTTAGCTTCAGTTTTCCATCTCACCTAATCTTTTCTCCCTTTAGTCCATTCCATTTTACTTGATCCTACACCCCATTTTATTTAATCTCTTCTTTCTCTACTTTCTTGTTGGGTAAAACAGTGTTCTACATTCAACTGAGTGTGTTTGTGTGTGTGTGTGTGTGTGTGTGTGTCTGTATGTGTGTGTATATATAATATATATACATATGTATATATATGTATATTATATATATATATAATTCCCTCTTTGAGCCAATACTAAATGAGAATAAGGTTATAGTGATGTTCATCATCCCTCTCCCATATTCCCCTCCACTTCTCCTTCACTCCTCTTCATGTGAAATAATTTACTCCATTCTTCCTCTCCCTTCTTCACCCAGTGTACTCCTTTTTCTCATCCCTTATTTTTTTAAGTCATTTCTTCAAATTCACCTCATACCTACCCTCTGCCTATGTACATTCCTTCTAGCTATATTATTAGTTATAGATATTAATAATTACAATTTTCTCTGTAGGGATGAAAACAGTTTAGCTTTATTGAAGCCTTTATTTTTTTTCTGTTTTTACCTGTTTATGGTTCTCTTGGGTCTTGATATTGGAGGTCAAATTATTGGTTTAGTTCTGGTCTTTTCCTTATGAAAGCTTTAAATCCTTCAATTTCAATGAATGACCTTTTCCTCCTTAATGTATTATGATTAATTTTTGCCAGTAAGTGGAGGTGGGCGAGTGGGTACTTACTACTGGCATTTGCCTGCTCTACCACACTGGGACTCAGGATCTTCTGCTGATTTTCTGTGAAGGATCTAGCTGCTAGCTTGCTGGGAAGCTTCCTCTCCTTGACTGAACACTCAACCCCACCTTTACCTGAGTAAAACAGACCTGTTCTAATTGATCTTCCAAGTTTTGTGGACTAAAAGATTGTTTCACACTCTATCTTTGCTCTTCTCCAGTTATGGACCTGTTTTAGGGCAGTATTTTATCATGGCCCAGAGGTGATAGGGTAAAATTATAGCAATTCACTGTTTACTCCACCAATTTGGCTGCTGGAAGTCCCAGTCTTAAAAAGATGTAGTTTCTCTGAACACTTAGAGGTTATTTTTCATCCATTTCTTACTATAGCCATAAATGGTTTAGTTGGAAGAAATCATAGGGATAATCTAGTCAAATGTCTTAATTTCATTTCATTTATTCATTTGCTTTTTTTAAACTTAAGATAAAAATAGAAGAGATTTTCATTTATAAGAGAGAACAGAAAAAGGAGGATGGTACCAAAATGTGAAACTCTAGTACATACAGCTTGCTTTTCCTTTTAAGTATCTAACTAATTCAACCTGTAACTTTCAAAGCTATCCTGCTCATCTGATTTCTTCTGCTGTTATATTCTGTACATTTTGAATGCTTTAATGACCTTCTTTTCTTTTTATTTTGGAAAAGTTGTTGCTATTGGAAAAAAGAGTAAAAAGACATTTCTAATAAATATGTGTAGTTAAGCAAAACAAATGTCCACATTAAATATGTCCAAAAGGGTGCATTTCTTCTGTACTCTTGAGTCCATCAACTTTCTATTAGGATGTAGGCAGCATACTTATATTCTATTAGCTGAGGCTCTTAGAAACCACTGAAACATAATTTTTAAAAATCCTTCATTTTACAGTATGTCAACATCCAGAAAGATGAAAAAACTTGTTTGGAATTTAACAGGTAGATAACAGAAGGGATTTGAACCTTTTGACCAATCCTCATCCTCTTTCTGAATCGCTTACCTTGGAAGATCCCTACATCCTTTTGACTTCCCACTGGTGCATTCCTCCTGGAACCTCAGAGCCTCAGTTTCAACAAAGGGCCAGGTACAGTCATCCCTCCATACTTTCCTGGCTCTCTCTTAGTCTCTTAATTTCCCATCATATTCACACTTGGGTATTTTTTTTCCTTTACCTTCCACTTTTTTTAGCTTCCTTTTATGTAATGTTTCCCATTACCCTTTTACAATGTAAGGTCCTTGAGGACAAGGAACTTTTTGCTTGTATTCATATTCTCAATAGTTAGCTCAGAATCTGCAATATAGAACTAATAAATCGTTTTTGACTTAATTGACTTAACTAACTCTAAGGAACATTCTACCTTGGACTTCTTGAACTTTTCCACCAAGCTCCCAAGTATTCTCATCGCTGGGAAATCTTATCATCTTGCCAGATTCAATCCACTATGGTACTTCTACTTCATCAATATTTTCTCTTTCTGATTAGAAGGAGCAGTGAACTCTTCAACCTTCATTTAAGAATAATACCTTATTTTCCATCCAACTATACTTATTTTGGACTTCTAAGAATCTTCAGTATTCATTCTCTCTCTCTATTTTCCCCTTCCCTCTCCTCTCTTCAGTTTTCTTTTGTGTGTTATTTCTCAAGTAGAGTGTAAGCTCCTCGAGAACAAGGATTATTTTTATATATTTGTATCCCTTGTGTTTAGCACATTGCTTGACACATAATAATGTTAAAAAATGTCCATTGACTATTGATTGCCACATATCCTTGACTTTATAGCTATATTATTGTATACTTAGCGCCTTAATGATATGAAACTCATTAAAGAGATTATTTTTATATTCTACTCCCAGGGATTAACTGACTAACTAGAATTTATAAAATGCTTCATCCACTAATCTTCCTAATTTATCAATATCTTACTTTATATATAAATATTTAACATACATGCACAAATGGAATCGACAAACATATTAGCTTTGTTAGTTTTTTTTTTTCTTTCTGTTCCTCATGGTACTCAAGGTTTTGAGTATTAATGGTCTGTACTTATCGTGATTATGCTTATAGTCATAATCATGACTAGTGTTAATCCTGAAAGTTCAGTAAAGCAACTGCAGTGCTCAACCTGAAGTTGAGGAAATCATACTACCTGAACTTGCTGAACTCAGTAAATCCTGCTTTATTATCCTACTATGTGACTGACCTACAATTTCTCACCTTGACCTAGATTGAATTTCAACCTTTCTCAATCATTGTTAACTGCCTTATGAATAGATGTGCTCACTCCGTTGGCCTAACAAAGAAATTTTTCTCTCTTAAGGAATTTTATTTCTTCCTAATGGTTTTCTTTTTTACCCTGGCTTCTTTATTGACAAGTATTTTACTCCTTATTCTATAGTTGTCTTGATAAGACTCCCACTCTCCCCTTACAAACCTTAGGAATTACTCTCACTATGGAGGAACACCTGAGTTTTCCACCCAAAATATTCCACTCCCTCCATAGCTGCAATGAGAGGAAACAAGGCAGTGTCTAGTAGGTTAAGTCGGAGAATGTTGTTCTTATGAAAGTATTCCTCTCTCCTTCCCTCAACCCCTCATCTGTTCCCCCTCCTTCCTTATCTCTATGTCTCTCTTGTTCTCCCCTCTGTGTCTCTCTGTTTTTCTCTCCCTATGTCTCTGTCTGTTTCTGTTTCTGTCTCTGCCTTTGTATCAAGAACAACAAAAAAATAAGGAAATATAAAGAAAAGAGTCAACCACAGATGCTTATGAGAAACAAGATTAGTTCTGTAAAATGAAGTTTTTAACAGAAGATCCTATTTAGAAATAGTTATCAATTGTACCCAGTGTAAGCAAATAAGGGAAATGGGATAAGAACCATAAATCCTTCCACTGATTATCTAGACACCTTCACAAGAATTCACAATTTAAAAAAAAATCATACTTATATATTTTCCCTTTAGTATTTGCTTCTCTAGTCTCCCTAGAGCATTAGGCTAAGAGAAAATGGTATTGCTGCTCTTAGCACTATTGTTCTGGAGGGCAGAAAGATTCCCCTTTCCCAGTTCCTTAATCTTTTGTTCTCCCTTTTTTCTCCAGTTCTCATTTCTAAATAACCTCAGTCCCAGCCATGCAATATTTCCTTGTCTCATTAGATGAGCTCCAAATCCCAGAAACCTTTGCAGGTTCAGGTCTTCTTACTTCCTTTATGGAGGTATCATAGAAAGTACCCTACTCTGGGATCTCATCAAAAAGAAGCTATATACCAACATTCCTCATCTTTCAACAGCTGATCTCCACAGTATGCTACCTTCATCTACTTTCATCCAAATCCTCAATTGTTTTGACTCCTCATCTCTGAACTCTGGTGAATATATTGGGATGTTTAAGTCAGTAGGTAGTATTACAGAATTACTGATTTCTGACCATTCAAAGTCTTCTATGACAGAAGAGTGAACAATTACAACTGATGCTTAGTAACTTTTTTTCAATCAAATTTTTATTTTTTTATGTTTTAAATGTATTTCTTGTAAGCAATGGATTGTGACATTTTGATTTCTTATCCAATATGTTTTGTGTTTTTCAGATTTTTTGTTTTATTGGATTATTTAATCCATTAACACTAAAAATTATAAATTAGAGTCTAATCTCTTTCATTTCTTTCTATAATAAATAGAGGAGACATGGCATTCCTTTAAAAGAATAAAGATTTATCAACCCACATATGTTTACCTAGTACAAATTATATGCCAGGTATTTTGTTAGGTGCTAGGGATAGAAATACAAATAATAATAGCCCTGGCTTTCAAAGAGATCATATTTAATAAAAGAAAATTCTGTAGATAAAAGTTTAAGAACAAAGTAAATAGAAACCAGCTACATGGCACTATACTGCATAGAGTGTTGAGCCTGGAATCAGGAAGATTCATCTTATTTAATTCAAATATGGCCTCAAACATTACTATCTGTGTGACTGGATAAGTCACTTGATCCTATTTGCCTGAGTTTGCTCATCTGTAAAATGAGCTGGAGAAAGAAATGGCAAACCATTATAATACCTTTTCCAAGAAAATCCCAAATAGGGTCACAAATAGTCCAATATGGCTGAAACTACTTAAAAAGAAAACAATTAAGGATAATAAAACTGGAGGGAAAGGGGTCAAGTTATGAAGACATTTAAATATCAAGTAGAAGTTAAATGTATGGGTCCCTAGGATGCTCATACATCAGAAGGGAAATAAATAATGAATGGAATGAGAGGGAAAATTTTTTTCCTAGAAAAAGACATAGAAAATGAAATTTACAAAACTAAAGAACAAAAGTTGAAGGGGGAGAAGAAGAAAGGGAATTTTGTGTCACTATTCGGATAGGGGAAAAAATGGAAAGAGTTAATTACCAGGTAAAAGGAAGAAAGATAAAGGAATTAATCAGTTAAACAAAATTCTAATAATAGAGAATGAGATAAGAAATGGGCATATGGAGCAGAGCCAAGGAAGAAAAAGTTGCCTTAAAATATATAAAACAATTGAAGAGACAAAATACCATCTTTACAAAAAGAGAGGGAATATACTATTTTTAAAAAATGAAAACAAATGAAGGAAAACAGAGTACTAACTCATAATTTTTAATGTGAATGGGTTAAAAAATCCAAGAAAACAAAAATTACAAAAAAACCCAAAAAGATTAGATAAGAAAACAAACATTTAAAAAACATAAAATAAAAAAAAATGAAGGGTTGAGAAAATTTTACTAAGCATTAGGCATAATGGTTCACTTTCTCACTCTTCATGCATCCCACACATCCACCTGAACACCAAGTCTTATCATTTTTTCAATAACATCTCTTGCATTCATTCCCTCCTCTTTACTTATGTAACCATTATGCATGGTTATGGTTCTTATCACTTCTTACCTGGAATATTTCAATAGCCTTCTTACTGATTTCCCCATATCAAATTTTTCTGCTTTCTAATCCATTCTCCACACCAAAGTGATATTCTCAAAGAATGGGCCTGACCATTTCACCTGTAGATAAAAGACAAGCTCCTCTACTATCCAAAATCCTTCCCAAGTTAGTTCCAATCTACCTTTTTTTGTCTTGATATGGATTATTTTCCTTTATACCCTTGAAGACTCATAAAACTGGCAATTTTTACTATTCTTCACACATAGTTCCATGTTTCCCCTCTACTTGCCTTTACACTAAAGGTAGTCCCCTTTACTTGGAATGCACTTCCTCTTTCCCTCCATTTCTTAGGCTCTCTAGTTTCCTTTAAAACCATTCAAGTGCCGCCTTCTCCATAAACCCCAAACCTTTCCTGATTTCCTAGTGCTAGTGCTCTCCCATCTAAAATCATCTTGTATCTATTAGATATGTATTTCATATTTACATTTCTGTCATCATCAAGAGTTAGAGTCCTTGACCCTGGAAGATATTCTTACTTTGTCTTTGTATCTTTGGAGCCTAGTACAGTGTTTGTCACATAGAAGGAAATTAATAAATTTTGTTGATTGACATGGAAAAGTGCTGGTACTGACTTAGCCTGGACTTTTGGATAGTAATTCTTTAGATTTCAATTCAGAGACTCCCTCCCTTTCCCTACACTGGGTCACCCCACTCCTACTTTGATGCTTGTTTTAATCACTGTCATGTGCTCCCAATTCCCTCTATCTCCTACCATACATAATATATAATATAGCCAGGAACCTAATAACTGGCTTCTCAGTTGTTTATCCCTATTCATCTGCATTTTGGCTCAATTGATTGACACCCTGATTTGGTTAATTTGATCTATACTGGTTTCTGCCTCTCTCTGCTCCCTTGGATTGATCTTTCTCACTCTCCTGAAGAATGTTTACATTTGTCATATGTTAGGTTCTGAAAAATCCTCATTTTGCTCTTTATTTTTTCCTTTCTGTCACACTGATTCCCTTTCAAGAGCAAAGAACTTCCAGGTATATGAAGATTTTATGAAAGAGTCTGAGGAACAATTGGTAAATAACTTTTATTATTCTATAGCAGTTAACCTCTTTATTTTATTTCTTATATAATGGCATGGCAAACTCAATAATTGAATTCCTTTTCTATCAATTAGAGGGAAGGGGAAAGTTTATTAAAAGCCAAGGGCAATGGGGACCAAAAAAGGTTAGGAGGCCTTGTTCTTGCTCAACTCTCTCACTTTATAATTTAAAAAACCAAGGTACAGAGAAGTTAAATGATTTGCTTTAAGTCACAGAACTCATAAGTAGCAAAGTTGAATAAATGAAATTCCTCCTCCCATTTTCATACTTAATTTAAGCTTTTCAATTTTTCCCAGTGTATGTTTAGATGTTAGGGAGCAAAATTTTCTTCATATGGCCTAGATTTCTAGAAGAAAAAGCACAGATCCTATTGATAATTTCACCTTGAAGATCCACAATTAAAAGCAGGTATATTGTTCTTCCCCAGAGTCATGTCTTCTACAAGCTATTTACCTTCTTGCTAACTCACTAATTGTCAATTAACTTTTCTAATCATAATAAGCCTCCTTCCAGAAATATCAATATTAAGTATGAAGAAAAGAAGAATCCTACATATATTAGATAGTAAAGAATAAACACTTTAGTAGAAAAGATAATCTTGTATCTCATCACTTGTTTCAAGGTCAGTCTCTTCCTAAGAAAGAAATATACAAAAAAAAATCTCTCCCACAAATAAAGAATTAAAACAAAATATTTACAAAGAAAAGAATAATTTAATATATAATAGTTTTTCTTAAACATAAAGATGTGAGGAGTAGTGCCAATACATATGCTTTCAGATGAGGTCACTACTATTAATTTTACTTAACAATTTTACTTTGCTATGAGAGTTCTCATAAAGTTGGAATTTTCTACAAATTTTTTAAATATAAAAACAAAATACATCAATGAAACTTTTCAAAAAATGCTATCTCTTTCTGTTGATTTTCCCAGAGATATCATTGAGGGTAGGTTGAGGGGTTAGTAGTACCACTAAAGTCAGGGCTTTAATCCCAAGAAACCAACAGTTACATAGAATCAGGCTATTATATTCAAATAATCCTCTCCTTTTACAGATGAGCTAACTGAGGTCCAATGTTGTTTGCTGTAGGACAGCAATTTGATGGCATAGCCAGGCCTGAATTCAGATAAATTGAGTCCTGATCTGATCTTTATTCTACCTTATTATATTACCATTCAATTAACGGAGCCCCCACAAGTCATTTAATTAAAAAACCAATCAATATTTATTAAGTGCACTGTGCTAAATATTAGGAATACACAAGGGGGGGTGGAGCCATGGTGGCAGAGATCAGACAGGAGTCTCTGTAACCTCCTCTAATCTTCCCTCAAACCAACAACGTATGAAGCCTCTAGACTGATTTTGAAGCAAAAAAATCCACAATATCTGGAGGACAACACGATTTTAGAAGAAGATACTCTGGAAGAACCTCAAAACAGGTCTGTTGTAATTGGGCAGGGGGGTGGTCTGCTAAACCCAGACTGCAGCGCAGGGAGACCAGGGCAGGGAGCTGGAGCAGGGAGCAGGAACAGGAGTCGGAACAGGACTGGGAGCGTTCTGCTTTTTACACACCTGGCAGTCTTCTGCGGGCCTCTTGGACCAATCTGTCCTGATTGTGGGCAGGTGGTTTGGAGGGTCTGCCTTTTGTGGGGGGGTAGATTGTGAACCACTGAACCCCTGATGAGCATTGGATCTTACACAACACCCTAAGGCGATCAATCAATCAGCAGCACTGATCAGCACCTGACATAATTCAATCAGCAGAACTGCCCAGTTCCTGAAATAACTCAATCAGCAGAACTGCCCCAGGGCAAATTAAAGCAGCTGTCCCACCTTTGCCCTAAACAGACCTCACACCTTTAAAAAAATGAATAAAAAACCAAAAAGAGCTCTCACCATAGACAACTTTTATGGGGAGAGGGAAGAACAGACCTCAAATCCAGAGGCCCCTAAAGGTAAGGCAACTCCAGAAAAAGCCCCAAAGAGAGACACAAGCTGGCTTTCTTTGAAGATTACATAAAGGATCTTAAAAGAGAGTTAGAAGAAACATGGGGAAACGAAATGAGATCACTGCAAACTAAGATAAAAAAATGGAAAAAGAATGCAATGAACAAAAAAATGTAATTGGTCAATTGCAAAAGGAACTAAAAACAGTAACTGAAGAAAATAAGACATTAAAAATTAGAATCGAACAATTGGAAATGAATGACTCATCAAGATTTCAAGAATCAGTAAAACAAAAACAAAAAAATGAAAAGATAGAGAAAAACATGAAATATCTCCTAGGAAAAACAACTGACTTGGAAAATAGATCTAGGAGAGACAATCTAAGGATTATAGGGCTTCCTGAAAGCCATGATGAAAAAAAGAACCTAGACACTATCTTCCAGGAAATCATAAAAGAAAAGTGCCCTGATATTTTAGACCCAGAAGGCAAAATACTCCTTGAAACAATCCACCGATCACCTCCTGAAAGAAACCCAAAAATTAAGTCCCCCAGAAATATCGTGGCTAAATTCCAGAACTATCATACCAAGGAAAAGATATTACGAGAAGCCAGGAAGAAACATAAATATTGGGGAGCCACAATTAGGATCACACAGGACCTAGCAGCTTCTACTTTGAAGGATTGAAGGGCCTGGAATCAGATATTCCAAAGGGCAAAGGAACTTGGATTACAGCCAAGAATAAGTTACCCAGCTAGAATGAGCATTATCTTCCAGGGAAGAAGATGGTCATTCAATGATATAGGAGAATTTCACCTATTTCTACTGAAAAGACCAGAACTGAACAAAAAATTTGATCTACAAACACAGAACACAAGAGAAACATAAACAGGTAACAAGGAAAAAAAAAACTCTTGAGAACTATATGTTATAGATACTTATAGAATGAGGGTTGATTTTATGAATCTATTTTACATTATGATTATGATATGATTACTGTGACTTTATGATTATTATATGATTATTGTGATTTTATGATTATTATGATATGATAAACTGAAAAAGAAATTAGAGGTAGAAAAGGGATAACACTGGAAGAAGAGGAAAAGGAGGTAAAATAAGGGAAATTGCATCACATGTAGAGGCAAAGAAAACCTATAATGATTGAGGGGAAAAAAGGGAGGGGAATGAGAACTGGGTTAATCTCCATCTCATCAGATTTGGCTCTGAGGGAATAATAGACATACTTAGAAGGAAACAGGAGGGAAATGGTGAAAAAGGGGGTGGGTGAGGCTCTAAAGGGGAAGGATTGTTTGAGGGAAGTGGTTATCAAAAGCAAAATAGGGAGGAGGGAAAGGGGATAAGAAAGAGAAAAGCATAAGTTAGGGTAAATAAGATGGCAGGAAATACAGAATTAGTTATTTTAACTGTGAATGTGAAAGGAATGAACTCTCCCTTAAAGCAGAAGCAGATAGCAGACTGGATTAAAAACCAGAATCCAACAATATGTTGTATACAAGAAACACATCTAAAACACAGGGATACATACAGGGTGAAGGTAAAAGGCTGGAGCAGATTCTATTATGCTTCAGGTGAACAAAAAAAAGCAGGGGTAGCAATCCTGATCTCAGACCAAGTAAAAGCAAAGATAGACTTAATTAAAAGAGACAAAGAAGGAAATTATATCTTCCTAAAGGGTACCATAGATAATGAAGCAATATCAATACTAAACATATATGCACCAAGTGGTATAGCATGGAAATTCCTAGCAGAAAAGTTCAGAGAGATGCAAGAAGAAATAGACAGCAAAACTATACTAGTGGGGGATCTCAACCTCCCTCTCTCAGAACTTGATAAATCAAACCACAAAATAAATAAGAAAGAAGTTAAGGAGGTAAACAAAATGTTAGAAAAGTTAGGTATGATAGATCTTTGGAGGAAATTAAATGGAGACAGAAAGGAGTTTACTTTTTTCTCAGCAGTCCATGGAACTTATACAAAAAATGACCATGTGTTAGGACACAAAAACCTCAAAATCAAATGAAGGAAGGCAGAAATAATAAATATTCTTTTCAGATCATGATGGAATAAAAATCACATGCAATATAAGGCCAGGAGAAAATAGACCAAAAACCAATTGGAAACTAAATAATTTTATCCTAAAGAATGAATGGGTGAGACAGAAAATTACAGACACAATTACTAATTTCATCCAAGAGAATGACAATAATGAGACAACATACCAAAATTTGTGGGATACAGCCAAAGCGGTAATAAGGGGAAATTTTATATCTCTAGATGCTTATTTGCATAAAATAGAGAAAGAGAAAATCAATGAATTGGGCTTGCAACTAAAAAAGCTAGAGAAAGAACAAATTAAAAACCCCCAATCAAATACCAAACTTGAAATCCTAAAAATAAAAGGAGAGATTAGTAAAATTGAAAGTAAAAAAACTATTGAATTAATAAATAAAACTAAAAGTTGGTTTTATGAAAAAACCAACAAAATAGATAAACCTCTAGTTAATTTAATTAGAAAAAGGAAAGAGGAAAATCAAATTGTTAGTCTCAAAAATGAAAAGGGAGAACTTTCCACCAATGAAGAGAGGAAATTACAGCAATAATCAGGAGTTACTTTGCCCAACTGTATGCCAATAAATTTGATAACCTATGTGAAATGGAGGAATATCTACAAAAATATAGATGGCCCAGATTAACAGAAGAGGAAATAAATTACTTAAATAGTCCCATTTCAGAAAAAGAAATAGAACAAGTCATTAATCAACTCCCTAAGAAAAAATCCCCAGGACCAGATGGATTTACATGTGAATTCTACCAAACATTTAAAGAACAGTTAACTCCAATATTATATAAACTATTCGAAAAAATAGGGAATGAAGGACTCCTACCAAACTCTTTTTATGATACAGACATGGTACTGATACCTAAACCAGGTAAAACAAAAACAGAGAAAGAAAATTATAGACCAATCTCCTTAATGAATATTGATGCAAAAATCTTAAATAAAATATTAGCAAAGAGATTACAGAAAATCATTCCCAGAATAATACACCATGACCAAGTAGGATTTATACCAGGAATGCAGGGATGGTTCAATATTAGGAAAACTATTAACATAATTGACTATATTAATAACCAAACTAACAAAAACCATATGATAATCTCAATAGATGCAGAAAAAGCATTTGATAAAATTCAACATCCATTCCTATTAAAAACATTAGAGAGTATAGGAATTAATGGACTTTTCCTTAAAATAGTCAGTAGCATCTATTTAAAACCATCAGCTAGCATCATATGTAATGGTGATAAACTGGAACCATTCCCAATAAGATCAGGGGTGAAACAAGGTTGCCCACTATCACCATTACTGTTCAATATTGTATTAGAAATGCTAGCCTTGGCAATAAGACAAGAAAAAGAGATTAAAGGAATTAGAGTAGGTCATGAGGAAACCAAATTATCACTCTTTGCAGATGATATGATGGTCTACTTAGAGAACCCTAGAGAATCAACTAAAAAACTATTAGAATTAATCCACAACTTTAGCAAAGTTGCAGGATACAAAATAAATCCACATAAATCATCAGCATTTTTATACATCACCAACAAAATGCAACAGCAAGAGATACAAAGAGAAATTCCATTCAAAATCACTATCGATAGGATAAAATATTTGGGAATATATCTGCCAAGGGAAAGTCAGGATCTATATGAGCAAAACTACAAAACACTCTCCACACAAATAAAGTCAGATCTGAATAATTGGAAAAACATCAAGTGCTCTTGGATAGGTCGAGCGAATATAATAAAGATGGCAATACTACCTAAACTAATCTATCTATTTAGTGCTATACCAATCAAACTCCCAAGAGATTATTTAACTGACCTAGAAAAAAATAACAACAAAATTCATCTGGAAAAACAAAAGGTCAAGAATTTCAAGGGAATTAATGAAAAAAAATGCAAATGAGGGTGGCCTAGCTGCACCAGATCTAAAACTATATTATAAAGCAGTGGTCACCAAAACCATTTGGTACTGGATAAGAAATAGAGTAGTGGATCAGTGGAATAGGTTAGGTTCACAGGACAAAATACTCAATGACAATTGTAATCTAGTGTTTGATAAACCCAAAGACCCCAGTTTTTGGCATAAAAACTCACTATTTGACAAAAACTGCTGGGATAATTGGAAACTAGTATGGAAGAAAATAGGCATTGACCCATACCTAACACCATATACCAAGATAAGGTCAAAATTGATTCATGATCTAGGTATAAAGAATGATATTATAAGCAAATTAGAACAATGTAGGATGATTTACCTCTCAGACCTGTGGAGGGGGAAGGAATTCATGACCAAAGAAGAACTAGAGGTCATCATTAATCACAAAATAGATAAGTTTGACTATATCAAGTTAAAAAGTTTTTGTACAAACCAAATGAATGCGGACAAGATTAGAAGGGTAGCAGTAAACTGGGAAACATTTTTACATTGAAAGGTTCTGATAAAGGTCTCATTTCTAAAATATGTAGAGAATTGACTCAAATATATAAGAATTCAAGCCATTCTCCAATGGATAAATGGTCAAAAGATATGAACAGACAATTTTCAGATGAAGAAATTGAAACTATTTCTGGTCACATGAAAAGGTGCTCCAAGTCACTATTGATCAGAGAAATGCAAATTAAGACAACTCTGAGATACCACTACACACCTGTCAGATTGGCTAAAATGACAGGAAATGATAATGATAACTGTTGGAGGGGATGTGGGAAAAGTGGGACACTGATACATTGTTGGTGGAACTGTGAACGGATCCAACCATTCTGGAGAGCAATTTGGAATTTTATCTGGGACTTTAAAAGAAGCCAGAGAGGTTAGTAATTAGAGCAACTTTTGGCAAGTGTATATTATATGAAATATATGGTAGGTAGCAGAATATACTTCAATGAACCCATGGTTTCTATCCATGTGGATCTTCCCTTGAGTGATGTAGAGTGAAAACGAATCCATGCTTTCTATTGTTTTTGACATGGGTCTATATTTTCCTCTAATTCCTCTAGAGACAGGAAGGGCATGTGTTAATTTACATTCAGTCTCCACAGTTCTCTCTCTGGATGTAGAAAGCATTTTCCATCCAAAACTGGATCACCAAACCATTGATAAAAATCAAGTCTTTTATAGTTAATCATTGCACAATCTTGCTGTTACTGTGTACAATATATTTCTGATTCTGTTTGTTTTGCTCAACATCAGTTCATGTAAATCTTTTCAGGCCTTTGTAAAATCAACTTGTTCATTATTTTATAGAACAAAAATACATCATTATATTCATATAGCATAACTTATTCACCCATTTGCCAATTGATGGACATCTACTCATTTTCCAATTATTATTATTAAGGACATGCATCTTTTTATAGCCCGTCCTCAATATCTTCACTATGGATAGTGATAATAGTTTCCTACTTGGCATCTTGCATTCATTTCTCTTTGGTCTTCAAAATAATTACCAATGTGATATGATAAGCCTTACTATTCCATTTCAGAAAAAAAAAAGCTTGAAAATCTCCCCTTTTTTGAATAAAACAATCACCCTATTGGCATTTAAACCCCTTTACATTCTAGGTTCTACCTACCTTGTTAGGTTACCTATACATCATTCCTGTTCCTACCCCTGCCTGTGCATCCTTCACTCAAGCAGAACTGTCCTCCTTATTGCAAATATTCCATCTTCCACCTCCATATCGTTGTCCAAGCTATCTCCCATGCTTTCCTCCACATCTTCTTCTTGGAGCCCCTAGTTCCATTAAATGACACTTTCTTCAAGAGATGTTTTCTTCCAATTTCTAGTGCCTCACCCATATCATCATACAATGATCTTGTATAAATCCTTTTATTTTCATATCTATAAATTGTAGAATCTCTTTTCCCAACTTTGCCCTTCCACACCCCAGTATATAAACTTGTTAAGAGTAAGTAGAATTCCTTATATACTCAGCATTAGCCCAGTGCCTAGGATGAAGTAGGAGGCACTTAGAATTATAGATATATAATTAGAAGAGACCCTAAAGTCATGTAGTATTATCCTCTTATTTCATATATAAGAAAACTGAGCCTTAAAGAGTTTAATGATCACACAAGTAGTAAATGTTAGCCTCAGAATTCAAACTTAGGGCCAGCAATGCCAAGTTCAGCAATGTAATTTCAGTTACTTTTCTACTACACAATGCTATATTTAGTAAATGTTTGTTTTTTTGGCTTATAGATAGACTAAGATTATCAGTTATTTACCCAAATGTAAATATATATGTATATATATGTATGTATATATATATAATTATCTGAAAAACAGATATTCTGAAGGCACCTGATTTTTCTATAAAGATCACTAGGAATATTTTAGAGTAATTATGCAACTATAGCATTGAATATCATGTGGCTTGATATCATTAATATGATGTTTTCCATAGACAGAAACATCTAGAGGATTGTGTAATATATTAAAAAAATCCCTTTTTCATTTGGACCCCTTGAAGAGCATCCTTCACAACTGAAGTTTGCACCAATTGAGAAATATAAGGACAGATAAAATAACTTGTCCTTGAGAAGAGTAAATTCTTTATTCAGATATATTATCCACTCCCTTTGGGGTTGTAAGGTCATCATGATAGCATATCCTTCCTACCAGTACAGTCTCAAATCAATTAGATCTTGTGTTATTATCCTGAACTTGGTGAAAATGACAGAGGAAATCACCCCATGGATTGGAGCAATTGACAGCACTGCACAAAGACACTGCAAAAACCTGTAGTCTTTTTGGAAATTTTCAGAGCTTAGGAAATGAAAAGCAGATTTCAACTATTTGCTTGTGCTTTTCATTCCCATTTCTGGAATGAATGAAGAGCAACACCCCTATGTGAATCATTCCAATATTTTCTCCAAGATTGATAAACATAATTTGAAGATTTGTACATTAAATTTTGCTCAGTTTATTAAACAAAAGAAGGCATAGTTGGAAATTTTGATAAAAATTATGTAATGGATAAGATCTCACTTGTTAAATGACATGCAACATTTGTTTAAATTACAATTTTTCCTAGAAACTATTAACATTAGTCAAATTCACTATTTCTAAGAAACCTATGGCCTCAGATAAGATCAATTTCAAATGGGACAACTAGAAATAGTTTTAGACTCATTCCTATGATGCTTCACTTCTGGACAGAGAGAAGTAGAGTTTCCAGACAGTAACCAAGTAATCAAAGCATAGAAAATCATCTAATTGTTTTCTAGGATATGCTGAACCTAATTCAATCTGTGAAGGCAGTCTTGACTACAATTCTGAATTCATACACCAGAACTTTTCTATTCTCTGATTTTAGAACTTTATAGACATTCCATTTGTGAATTTTTTCCACCTTCATAAAAATACAGCTATTGACCACATCTTCATTTTGTCCTTTATTTGTATATGTAGCATACTCTCAGGCATCTAGTCTTGAGAAAGGAAATTAGACAATGTTTAATGACAAGAATGCCATGTTATAGTCTAATTAATTCTAAACATACTCATCACAATTATGGGGTTATAATCCATATACCAAAGGAATTAATGATGGTTAGACACTCACTGTCAAGTGTTATTAGAGAAATCATAATTACTCAGAGTTGTATACCTCTTCAGATGAAACAAATGAGAACATATTTCCTAATAAAAACAGCCTACAAATAATGGTATCATCTGTTCCCAAAGTTTTTGACAGATGCCTGTTTTACGCTTATTTGTCCTAAAGGAAAAATTCAGCTGAACTAAAGCAAGAAAGAAAAGGGAAAAAAGAAACCAAATTGCTTCTCTACAGAATAAATTTTATTATAGATTCTTCTGGTGAAACTGTAATACAATCTTCTGTAGATTTACTGGTGCTATAATATATAGGCAAACCTAGACTTTCAAATATCTTTTATTAACTTCATTGGAGAATTCCTGGAATACAACAGAATATTTTTTTCCATTTTGTCAAGCTGCCCTGGAAGGACCAAAACTTTGCTTTTATCCCTTCTACCCATTGTATTAGGTGAATTATGTAATCATATATAATATAAATGCCTTAAGTACTTTGCCATTTCACATTTTCTTTTGTGACAGGGTCTGTTTGTATGCATAAAAACAGACATAAAATATGTCAATATATAATATAGTTTGATAACCTTTATACTAGGTAATAATATACTTCAACAATAAATTACAATCAAACATATATGCAAAATATATATGCATATATATTTATATATAAAATGCGTTTCTAAGGGAAAGATAAAAGCATAAATGCTTAGTTGTTTGCTAGTTCTCAAGTATTTTAGTCATACAACATCCTTTTAATTTCTGAGCAGTATTATGTCTCACAGAGACTACAACTCATTTTCCTATTGGCCTGTCAGTGTGAAGATTACAAAGAGTTCTCTGAGCTAATTACTAAATAACTACAATATGGAAGTGATGCCCATGTTCCTTGAATTTCCAGGAAAATATCTCAATTTCATAAGATTCTGATAACCTTGTAGCAAATGACTCCCTAGTGCACAGTTCAGCCATATATAATCTTTCATCTTACATAAGTAAGGTGATCAGGGGGTTATAGATGAATTGCCCCAATTGTCACATTGGTTTGAAGATGAACTATGGCTCAGTACAACGGCAATGAGTTGTTGGACAATTGACAAGTCATGTACACCAGTGGGAATTTCTCTATAGAGAAATTTTCTCTTTTTTTATAACTTGCTCATTCTAGTGATTTTCAAGATATTAAATACACTACAGAGAATTGTTGAGAAGCTATAATAGTTTTCTAGTTTTGTTTACAATGTTTCACTACATGTCACATCTCTCTTTTGTGGTGCCTTTTTCTATAGAGAAGGAGGATAAATTACCCTATGAAAATGTAATGTACTAAAGTCCATTGTTCTGTCATATGATAGAGCCCCAGGCTAAATGCATTTTATAATTTTTAAATATTCTTGAAGAATTCAATCACTTCATTGTATGAACCAAAGTTATTTCATCCTCTAAGAAGAATTACAAACACCTGAGACCATTTTAGGGTGGCTTCCGTTTTCTGGGATGCAAGATGGCTTAGTGGAGAGGGCACTAGATATAAAGTCAGTAAGACCTGGATTCAAATTCTATTTCAAGTGGAATTATTAGCTATTTGATTCTGGGTAAGTCATTTAACCTCATTGTGCCTCAGCTTCTTGAATTATAAAGTGAATCTGTGAGCCTTACCCTATTTCCTTCCACTCTCAGCCCAACTAGCAAACTCTTTTTATAAAAAAATTTTAGCAAACATTTTATGAAGTCTTTCCCAGTCCACCAAAGTGTCACAACCTCCTCCCCAAACTATCTTGTATTCATTTTATACATTTTGTAAATGTGTATATGTCTCTTTCAATTCAAATCTATGTTTTTATAATAATGCCTTTTTACTTTTCAAAATACCTGCAAAGAGAGTTTTCAACATTCACCCCTGCAAAACCTTGTGTTCCTAATTTTTCTTCCTCCCTCCTCCAGACAGCAAACAATTCAAAATAGGTTAAAAATGTACAATTCTGTACATATTTCCACATTTATTATGCTGCACAAGAAAAATCAGATCAAAAGGGGAAAAGGAAAAAGAAAAAAAGCAAGCAAACAATAACAAAAGTCAAAATTCTAGGTTGTGATCTACATTCAGTCCCCATAATCCTCTTTCTGGATATAGAAGGTTCTCTCCCACCACAAGTCTATTAGAATTGGTCTGATTACCTCATTGTTGAAAAGAGCCAAGTCCATCAAAGTCAATCATTACATAATCTTGTTGTTGCCATGTACAATGTTGTTTGCTTTTTTTTTTTTTGGTTCTACTCACTTCACTTAGCATCAGTTCATGTAAGTCTCTCTGAAATCACCCTGCTGATCATTTCTTATATATCAATAACAGTCCATTACATTCATATACCATAACTTATTCAATCATTCTAAAACTGATGGACATCCACTCTGCTAGAATCTATATTTTTGAGGGAGGAAAATGAATAATTTTTAATCTTATAAAACATATATATATGTATATATATATATGTTTTAATATAGCAAACATATATTATATAATAGATATTATATATACATATATAATATAGTAAGCATATATATATATATATAATATAGTAAGCACTTGACACATGTCTATTGATTGATTAGTTGACAGGTTGATTAGAAGTCATCTAGCCAAACCTTCTCACTTTATAGGTAACAATTATAGAGTTAAATGATTTGGCCAAGGTTCTACAGATAAAAAAGAAGAGGAGATTCTTTACCTCCAAATCCAGCTTTTACCAATGGATAACCATAAGCAACTAATTTAATGCCTTGGTTTCCTCAACTGCAAAATGAATCTGTTAAGCCTGATAGTCCCTTTTGTCTCTAAAATATTAGGATACTACAAATATTCGCAAGTCATACATTTTAGAAAATATTAAATCATTTCATCAGATACTGAATTTTAAGCTCACTAATTAATGGTTTCCAGCTTCTTTAATTTTTTTTTGAAAATCAAGAAAATACTTTCTTATTTCCAATCTTGGATATTCTCTAACATGCCTAGATTTTTCAAAGATCATTGATGATGAAATAGCAACCACACTCCCAAATTCTTCCAGAACCCTGAGAAGGTATTAATCTGATCTTGGTGACAAATTTATTGAAAATAATCTCTTTCCAACTCACATTTCATATTAATCGTGTTTGTTCCATTTTTCCTACTCCAAAGATCATACTCTTACATAAAAAAAAAAAACAAAATAATTTGGTATCCCTAATTCATTAAAAGTTTAAGATGTGTCTTTTCTCTCTATCCTATCCATTGTCATCTTCCTACCTATTCCAAAGTGAAGTTCTAATCCTTTGGTGTTCTTCCTTTTGGCCCTGACAACAGTAAAAGTTTCCCTTTTCTAATACTTTACATGACTTACAGGAACTTAGCAACTTTTTAACAACTTTGATCTATGTTTCTCACTTTGATTTTTTGATTCCTTGATATAATGATTGACATGGTTAGACATGTTAATTCCAAACATAGAAAGGACTGTTTCCCATATCATTTAACATGACAAGGTGGAATAAAAACTTTGGAAGAAGGCTGGAAGGGCAAATCACTCAGGATAAATGACAAATCTTCTTTAAATTTGGTCATCACAAAAACATACATAAAAATCAAAAACAATCATTAAAAAGAATAGCTATTTTTATCTTTTTTTCTTTTTTTTAACTCCAAGTGTCAGTCACCATTTAAATCAAATGGAAAGATTAAATCATACATTACTCTCTCCAGATTCTTTTCCCATTAAGGACATGGTGTGTTTAATTAAATTAAAGCATGATAATGGTCTCAATAAAAACCAGCTTCTACCTCATTTTGTTACTGATTTTAAGATCCTTTTCTAAAAATACTTTTAATGCCACCACTATTTTAAAAGTTTGCAGTTTAGAATTCTGCCTTTGGATTTAGCTTTTGTCTTTGAGCAAGCTTCAAATTTTGGCTTTATGCCATTTGATCATCAGTGACATGCTATTTCAGGAAATATTGAAATCACCCCAAATCTGCAAACTGGCAGAAGGCAGTAGGAATGAATGGCTGGAGCTTTGCCCCAGAGTAGGGCAAGGTGCCACCTACTTTCAAATGGCTACAGAAATGATACCATATCTCAGCCTAGCTTCCAGAACTCCTAGGGAAAAGATAGTTCTTAAAATTAACACATTTTTCAAATACTGGAACAAGAGAACAATAATAGAATTGGACTTTGGTAAATATAAGTTCAATTATATTCAATAAGCCTTTACTGAGGGGCTATTATGTGCAGATCAGCATTAAAGAGACATGGAATGAGTTACAACCAGTCAAAAAAAAGTCTGAATAAGAATTAATTCTAAAATGTACCCCACACATGATTATATAGGTTTTGCTTAAAAATCTCCAGTTTTCTTCAATAAGCTCAAGAACAATCTTCCATAATCTTCCATATGAAGGTTTTCCTGATTTTCCCCAGAATCTAGTAATTCTATCTCCCCCAAATTTATCTCTTATCTATTTTGTGAATGTCTATAAGTTTTAATGCTGTCAGCTTTAATAGTTTACTTATAATAATTTACTTATAAATAAGATTGTATTTGCCTTGAGTTTTAATAGTTTAAAACTGCATGAAGACTTTGGCAACATCCTAGATATGTTCTCCTCAGCTAGAGGAGGGCAAAAACTGACCTCTTTTTGTCTTTGTATCCCAAGCACAGAACTTAGTATATAGTTGGCACTTCAAAATAGACTGTTGATAAATGGATTAATATACTTCATCTGGACCTATTAATATCAAGGGTACATACTCTGTGACTACATCCTTATTAAACTTGGCTATCAACTTTGGGCAAGACAGACAAAAATGTTCTGTCCTTTCCAGCAGAAATGTCTCGTTGGCAGAGAATAGAGAAGCAAAATAAATGTTAAGCAATCCCATTTTAATCCCATCCACCTCACCTGAATTTCTACCATTCTTTGATCTTTTTGTTCATGGAGCAAAACAAACAAACAAAAAAAATCTTTTGTTTTCAGCTTTACTTCCCAGCCTCAGCTCTATCTGACCTTTGGCATTCCTGATATGGTCTTACAGGTCTTACAAGACCATGTCCCACTTTAATTTCCAGCCTTTGTTTATGGTTGTTCCTTATGTCATCTGTATGTGTCTTTTTAAAATCTAAATTCATCAGTGAATTCCCTTTTATTTTAGGAGGAAGACCATTAATAGTTATGACAATCAAAAATAGCTACATAAATAATGTGGGTTGCTATTATGAGCATTCTTAAAAGATTCTAGGAAGAGCTAAGGACAGCAAAGGAGGGAGATGAGAAATAGAGTATCATTTCTGAGGAATATCATTCAAATAGGCAAATTTTTTGCATGTATTTTTCTTTGGAATAATAATTGAAATTTAGGTTTTTCAAAGGTTTAGCAGCTTTATGAGAGAGAAAAAAAATGAATTAATACTTTGAGACACAGAAAGAGGCTTTTTTCAGTGCTTTATGTTTCTGTGGTTTGAAACTTCCATATCATTTAAACCAGGTATATATAGTAATACATGCAAACACAAAGAGAAAAACAATCAACTTAAGTCTTTTTTTCTGCTAGGTCTGATGGCATAAACCCTATGTTGATTTTGACTGGTCAAAATCTAGTTGTTATAAAAGGATTCATAAAACATATGAAATATGAGAGTTTTTTAAACGATACTACTTCACTCTTTAAATCCCAAATTACATGATAAATATAAAAATGTGCATAGGGTGTAATGGGTCCTCAAATTTCTTACAAAAAAGAGAGGATACACTAATGAAGACTTACAAAAAGATTCATTTGGTCCTTGGTTTATTCATTTCATGAATTGCATACTTTCATGTCCTCAGAATAGTCAGGTAATATGAGATTAAGAAATAAATAGATAAATCCTATTTAGTATTATAATGTTATGAGAAACTAAGGCAGTATAGAGATTAGCGATTTTTAATAGTTTATTGATACTAGTGGAGAGATTGAACAGACAGCCATATTAGCCAGAGTCTGGATAGAACTTTTGTCTCAAAGTATCCAGCAGAGAGTTTGGAATATATACTTATGGGTCTGGATGGGACTCTTGTCTCAAAGCATCCAGCCTTCTAGTGAGAGGCTCCAGGGAGACTTATAGGGCTCGGCCATTCAGGGAAACAAAGGCAGAAGGAGGGATAGAGCACTGAGGCATAGAAATTCCAGGAAAGGTCCATAAATTTAGTTCTGACAGGTTGAGGCTATGGAGGAAGGATCATAAATTCTGATAAGGAACTAGGAGACACTGATTCTGAGACCAGAAAGATAGGCCCAAACTTTGGAGATTTGGAGATAAGACATATGGAGTTATATGACTGGAATGCCAGTGGCCATAACTTGGCAGCCCCAATTATCTCAGTCCTAATGGCCAGTAAGGGGGGTGGGAGGGTTGTCACCAGGGAGGAAGAAAAATTCAGGGAAATTGGGGCCGAACAATTAAGGGAAATTGAGGCAGAACAGTAATGGAAACTGAGACAGGGGAAGTATGGCACAACAGTATAAATAAGGAATTTCTCTAAATAGTCACATTATTCAAATTTTCATTATTTATTTCCATTGGGTTAGAACCAATGACTGACTATAATTTTGAAGAGTGCAGATTTGAGTGATGCAACTACTTCACAGGATTCATCATTCACACTAATTGAGTAGTATATATGTTGAGTAGTAGTATATGTGTCAAACTCAAACATTAATGGAGACTTTTGGCAAAATTCCCAAGTACTACCCAAATCAGATCAAATTGTAATTGAGAGAAGTTTACCAAATATATAAAATTCAAAATCATGAATAATGTTAATCTATGATTATCTAAGTCAATATGCTGCCAGAGGGTTTATATTTGAGTTTGACATCATCAATATAAACCATACTGTATCCACTAAAGAGTTAACAATCTAATTAAGAAAGAGAAAGAAATTTAAGCTGCAGTTTTTAAAGTAATAATATAGAAAACATAATGTCTTAGGCTAGCTTTGAAATCATTTAGGAAGGCTTAAAAAGTCTTGCATCTGTCACGTACTGGCTGCATGACCATAAGAAAGTCACCTGAACAAAGTGATTCCAGCAGCTATGACTATAAATCAAAGAAAAATTGAAATTTCTTATTGATTAAAATTCCACACTTTGAGTCCCTCACACAAATGAAATCACAGGATTAGCTGCCACTATTTTGTCCTGATGGCCATCAGGTAAGATAAAAAAACAAAACCAAACAAAACTACCAAATGAACAAACTCTCAAACAAGATTATCATGTGTACTTTGTATCTAAAAGTAGTCCAATCTGGGTAGTTTCCCAATTTTACACAGAAATGGCATGGTAATTTTTAAAATGTCATGTCAAAATCTGCAACAATAAGCATTTTTTATCCATCTGTTTTTTTTTCCTCTGCAGACAGACTTAACACTTATGAGTAGTTATGGAAAGATATTGTAGTGGTTTGCCATTTTCTTCTCCGGTTCCTTTCATAGTTGAGGAACAGAGATAAACATGCTTAAATGACTTGACCAGATTCACACAGTCAGAAAGTGTCTGGGACCAGATTTGAATTCACGAAGCTGAGCCTTTCTGGAGTCCACTTCTCCTTCCAACTGTGCCATCTAATTGCTGTTGTTTATTGTACAATATCACTTATGAAATCCTGTCTATATGCTCAAAAAGTTGATTTCAATACATATGTAGCTTATATTTATAAAAATTTATATTGATAAGAAAGTGAATATAGAGGTCAATAGTTGATTATTATCTTAGTTGACCTTTATTTTAACATTAATAAGCTTTCATATTTTTTACCTATCTTTGGTAACTACTTCCCCTTCAGATACATTGAGAATCAATACTTCAATATCCTCACAATTGAGGTGCTTATAAAATAGACTTCCTTTTCGTCTAATCCAATTGCTTTTTCCATCTTGTTTTAAAAAACAGGATTGTGAATAGAGTGCTAATGCAGTGGCTTCAATGCTTGATTTCAAAAGTTTTTACAGATTTTTTTCCACCTTTCTTCTATTTGTTGTCTTTCCAGTTTCATCCTTAGTGCCCTCAGGATGATTGGTTAATTGGATCTCTCACCAAGCTTCCTTTAAACTAGTTTTACCTTTCATTGCTTTTCTCTTTATTATTAGGTAATTGTATTCATAACATTCCACAATGCTTCTCTGTAAAACTCTCCAAAAGATTTTGTATTCTAAATATCTGTTGTCTTTTTCTGTCTTTAATTTTCTCTTGACTAAGGTTCTTTAAAGACTTTAGGTCTCTTCATTATGTCAATTGGCTTATATCAATTAAAATATAAAATTCTTATGGTTGATTTCTATAACCTCTCTTCCATCCATATATCATTTTTGCCATTAGGAATTTATCTATATATGTCAGATTGGAATTATTTTAAATAGTGAAAATTAGTTGGTACAGGAATAAAGCACTTGGAGTCATAAAAATCCAAGTTCAAATTTGACCTCAGATACTAGCTGTAGTGACCCTAAGCAAATCATTCAACCACTGTTTGCCTCATTTTTCCCCATATGTATAATAGAGATAATAACATCTAACTTTCAAACTTATTTTGTGGATTAAACAAGATAATATTTATAAAAATCATTTAGCAAAGTGCCTGGCACATAGTTGGTGCTATACAAATAGTAATTATTATTATTGTTATTGTTCTTACTAGATGCCGTATATTTTTCTGTTCACTCTTTGTCCTAGTTTGTACTAATTTTAATCTTTTCTCAAACATGTTGGTGGTCTAGCTATATCGCTAGTTTAAAAATAATCATTACATCAGTAAAAATTAATTTTCTAAATGTTAGTACATAATGAATTTTATTCAGTTTATACTTTGTACTAAGCAGATCTACTGCCTTACTGATTTTTTTCTCATGTTCCTGATGTTTAGGTATGAAGTTTCTGTATAGTCTGTAAGTCTTTGACCTCTCTAATTCTTTATTCCTGATCAACATTTTTGCTTTCCTTTCTTATTCTTACCTGTTCATTGAATATCAAAGTATAAATTGATTCAATGTGATGGTCTTATTAAGCTTTTCAGAGAATTTCTCCATTTATTCATTTTCTACAATTACTATTGGTAGATGAGCTACAATTATTTTCATGGTATTCTTTTTGTAAGTTGCAATATTGCAGTATGAAATGAATAAATGTCCCACAAAATGTATGTATGATAAAACTAATTCTTCCAACCCTTTTATCTGCCTTTCCAAAGAGAATGTGTTAGCTGTCTTACAAGTCCATTATAATTCCCTTCTATCTTCTATTTTCATTTCCAATGGAAATCTCAAGTCTGATATGATTTGGGTTCTACAATAATATGTCTAGTATGTTGGTCATCCGATAGGGATCTCACTTTTATAGTTCCAATGGCTGAATTAAAGTTCATAAATTGTCTAAAAGTTTTTGTGATTTTTCAGTATCCTGCCTCCTTGTTCATAACTTTTCCCATTGTCCCTGAAGAAGTGAAAGGGGGACACACAGGACTAAGAATACAATTTAATAGTAATTTTCATTTATACAGAATTTTATTGTAACAAAGTCCATTGACATCCATCTTCTCCAAGATCCACGTGTCCAGGTGAATACCTCAGCCTTGACCAATATCCTAATTATAACTTGAAACTTTGCAATGAATATTGTGCTATAGGCAAAAACAAATGTTCACTTAACTTAGATAAACAGCATTAAGTTCCTAATATGGTAAAAAAAAAAAGTGTGTCACTGGCTACTATTCTTTGTCTCCGGATACATTTTTAGTCTCTGGGTAGATTTCCACATTTTAAAGTATAAACATGGATTTCCAGCCAATGGGAGAAAAAATCAGAAGGGAGTAAAGTAATTTCTGCTAGGGTTATATAATTAATCCACTCTCTGTAGAATGCACTTCCCACTCCCATAACCGACACTGCCGTCATTGAGAGTGGCCCTTTCCCACAAGATTATAATAAATCCTTTTTGTTTTTTACCTTGAGAGTCTCTGATTTTAATTTGGGTAAGGGTCTCTGTTCCACACACAGGGTAATGCATTAACTAGACAGGGATTGCTGGGTCTATTTTGTTAATAAGGAAACCGAATGTCAGAGATGTTAAATGATTTGCCTAATGTCATGGAGCTAATTATGCTGTAAATTCAGGGATTGAACCAAAGTTTTTTTTTTATATTAAGTCCAGGATCATTTCCACTATAAAATTCTCTTTTCTAGTTTTCTTCTTATGAAAATGGCTTTTCCATCCCAATAACACCTATTGTTACATTCTGCTGCAGTGGAAATTCATCAGGAAATAATTTGTTTGGGGGAGATTTAGATTACTCCTTTTAGCCCTCTAAACAATTTTTTGTGTAGTGGGGAGTGTCTTAGATGTTAAATTCATAGAATATACTATATCCATCCCAAAATACTCAAGAAGTAGAGAAATCTCTGAATTCCTAGTCATGTGGCAGTTTAAAATATGTCTTCTGAAAAGTATCAAAATATCAGAAATCAAAAAGAAAGTCCATCATTACATCCCCTATATAAGATAACTTAAGTTATCACTTCCATGATTCTTTTCACTTTTCTGATTAAAAGAGAATCATTTGCATGCTTATCTACAGGGAATAGAGCTCTGGAAATAAGGCTATTACATTACTTTTTCAGAAACCTTGCAGATCAACAGTGTTGTCTGCTTATAAATTGAGATTTACGTAGTTGAACATTCCCAGATCTCCAAATCTCTGAAAATAGAAAATCTATTCCAGTGCTGGGCTGACCCTCTTAAATTACTGGCATTACATTGTAATGATTGGAAGTGTTCCAACCTTGGCCCTTCTCAACAGAGCAAAGTAAGAGGTGGGAGGCTGGGGTGAGGGAGAAGGTAAAGTCATGAAAGCTTCTGAAACACATAATCATTCCCAATGCCAGAACATTTGCAAAGAGAATCAAAGTAGAAAAAAATCAAATTGTCTCAATAATTGGAAAAATCATTTAAGTTACCTGTCATACAAACTTTCAATTAGTATTTAGAACAAGAAATACTACCAAAAGTTTCCATAATAATAAAAAATTATATCAATCATATGGAGACTTTAAAAAATGTACAATGTTGACAGGCATCTAAGATAACCATTGGTGGAATGCAATTATCCTCAAATCAGCAACAAGCATCAATTAAATATTAGTATATAGAAGTGCTGAAATTATAAATACAAAATGAAATTAACCTTGTCTTCAAGGAATTTACAATTCTGCTACTGAGAGATAAAGGACACATGCACAGAAATAAATATAATGCAGAGTAGTGTGATGGAGATAAAAAAAATGCTCCAGAAAAATCAGTCTAAGAAAATTTGAGGGAAGAAGGGAATATTCGTACCTAGGTATTAAGGGAAGAAGGTGATATGTGGGCTGAATCATGAAGGAAGTTCCTGAGAAGCAAAGGTGAGCAGCATAGTGCAGCCATGGAAAATAACTTGAAAAAGTATGTTAGTGCCAGATTGCAGCCTGGGGTCTAAAATGCCAGACTGAGGAGTTTTTAGCTAAAAGTTTTAATTTTATTCTAGAGTCAGTAGGGGGCTACTAATGGTTTTTGAGTTTTGTGGCTTAATACATTTTCCAAACTGTAATCTCCAAAGCTACCATGAATGTGTTTTGCTTTTAACAAGCCAACCAGGAAGGATACTTGAATTCCAAATGCAAAACACTCAAACAGAATAACAAATTAAGTGACAAGAAAAGATCTCAGGATAGGAGTGACCTCTCCCAGAAGTTATCATGTCATTAATAGATCAACAGATGCACAGAGAATACACATTACCTAAGAACATATTTGAAAGGATATACACTTCAGTAGCATGAGTGATCTAAGTACCTCACATCTCTGATAGGGTAAAGCCTCTACTACTTTCTGGGATGGAATTGTGCTACTTTCTGCTGATCACAAAATAGAAAGAGATACCTCCCAAGATCTGCTGCCATCTGTTTGCATTCAGCCTCTTCAGACAATCTGCTATCTCTTACCATCTGTTGGCGTAGGACTGAGAGTAAACCTCTCTTCTGAAAGTAAGGAACTCTATAAGTATACATAGCCCATGAACACAATAAGCCAAGGAACCCAAAAGAAACCCTCAAGTTTCTATTTTTAACTGGGATAGAATTTTTCCCTTCAATTTTTTTTCTTACCTTGTATGAATAGTAAAGCCATTTAAAACCAACTTTTGCTTAAATAAATTTATCAAAGCTATGAAATATAAGTCATCCCTGGCAGTCAAATCAATAAAGATCTGAATAACAACATTAAGATTCAGGATACACTTATAGATTGCAATGGGACACAAAAACAATCTGTATTTTTACATATGAACTTAAATAAAAATATTTTATAAAATATTCCAGGAATTATTCTAATCAAATATTCATTTTGCTGCCCATTCGTACATATTAGATATATATATATATATATATATATCATTGATGCTTCCTTAGAGAAGAATAATTCAGTCTTTAATATTCTGAAATTGCATGGGGAAAGGAGATAATAAGAACTCATATTTTGTCATTAAATAAAACCAAAATAGTAAAGCAATTAAGTTTAATACATAATTGTAACCAAGCTACAAAGGATATAATCCATTGTTTTAGATTACAATGGGGTTATTCATGCAAGAGTTTCAAAGAAAATCTTTTATTTTTTCCCAATCATTCACATCAAGCACCTGTTTGAAAGCAGAAATGGAGATAAAGTAGAGTGAAAGTAAATGAGTATGTCACAAAAATTAGTTGTGAATAAAAACCTAAATGTTGACAAAGAGGCCTAAATAAAGACCATCATCTCTTTGTTCACTAATGTACAAATCAAAAGTGAAGGAGTCCTTGGGGGCCATTAATAATATAAACTTGGGATCATAAAAGTACAGCACACCAAATGGCATCCATCATTTCCTATGCCACCAATATTGTACAGTCACAAATCAATGTCACAATCCCAATAATGATTTTCATCAACATGGCACAATCAAATGAATTGGACTCTGAGGCAGCACACCTTACTCTGTGACCTTGTATATCTCACCTTTCTGAGTTTTAGTTTCTTCATTTGGAAAATGAAACAGCTTCTGGCTCTAAAATTCTGATTTCATGCAGCTGAAACAAGTCTATTATCATAGATTAACTCTGCTCCCTTTGATAAATGATCATGGATACTGCTAAGAGCATAATCTTGATGACTTTGTCATATTATTTTATTTTAATTTTGAGAATGAATTTTATCAACGCCTTTCATTTCAATTCTTGTAAACTTATCTAAAGCCATGCTATTACCAACCTTATTCAGAACCTCAGATAGCTGCTAAATTAGTCTCCCTGATGCTGATGTGTTTCATATACTAGTGAAAAATAGTTTAGCCAAATCGACTAATAAAGTGACTTGGTCAAAGAATGTATACAATATTCCACACTTCTATTACCTTTTTCTCTGTTCTGAAAAAAATGAGGGGCATTTTATTATCTGCTCTAAAAGACAAAGATAGATCACAATTAGGTAAAATTTGGATTTCTTTTAGCATTCTTTTTGTTTACATTATTACAATAATGTAATAAAGTCTTTGGATTTACTGCACTTTGTTTCAGCTTAATTCTGAATTAATTTATATTTCTCTATATATTTTTCTTAATTTCTTCTATTATTTCTTAAAGTAAAATGATATTCCATTATATTCATACATCATAATTTGTTTAACTATCTCCCTGATCAATAGGTACAAACTTTGTTTCCAATTTTTTCTATAATAAACATATTACTATGAATAGTTTGTTATCTAGAGGACATTTTTCCTATATTTAATTCCCTTGTGGTATGTACCCAGTAATACAGTTGCTGTATCTTAGGGTACATTATAATATTGCTAAAATTGTACAAGATTACACATTTTTATTAGCTTGAATGAGCCTAATAATTGAGTCACCCATAAATGTCCACTTTTATTACATTTTAATAGTAAGAAGATAGAGAAACAAAAAGTAGAATTATAAAAGTGATATGTTTTAAAATTTTCAACATGCTTTGCATATATTACTCCATTCAAGTCTAACAAAAGTCCTGTTAAGAGAGATACTATAGGCTTTATTATCTCCATTTTACAAATTAAAAATACTGAGACTCTTAAGAGGATGTGAGTTGCTCATATTCAAGCAGCTATTCACATGGCCTCATATTTTTAGAGATAGGATTGAAAATCAGATCTTTTTGACTCCAAATACAGCACTCTAATCACTATGTCATACTCCTTTTATACTTAAAATTTTAAAATATACTTAAATCTGCTGTCTAACCCTGGGCAAGTCACTTAATATAATAGGAATTTCAACTATTTGGATTTCACCTGGAAGTTTACTCATAAATGTAAAAAAAAAATCTGACAAATTCCTACCTTGTCTAAAAGTTGAGGATTCTATTCTTCCAAAATTTCTACCATCTTTAATTTACCCTTCCATCTCAGTTTTTAATGCTTTTTTTATTTATTGGAATTTTTTATTATTTTTGGCATACATGTTGTACCCTTCAATTATAATGTGAACTCAGTAATTTCAGAGATACTTTGACTTTTGTCTTTTTACAGAGCCCTGAACACAGCAAGTGTTACATAAATGTTTACTAAAGAAAGTTAAGTTGGGGACTTAGTTTTCATCAAGAAAGAAGAGCTAGAAAGGATAAGCAATAAAGGGATTGTGCCCCACATTTTAGAAAAGCAGAAAAAATGAAAATAAACAGATATGATCTTGTGGTCTAAAATGACTTTTTAAAATGACTGCCAGATACATAGTGAGTATTTAATTAATGCCCTGGATCTGTCCAAAAGATAATGAAGCTCAGAAGTCATGGGAAGTCTAAAATAAATAAAATTCCCAATAATAATCCTTATGAGAAAACTGAGAGAAGATATTTAAGGAAATCAAGTTGTATACACAGGAAGCCCTCCAATTTACTTAGCAATTACAAGGATAGTTTTAAAAAGATGGAAAGAGGCACACATAAGAGAAAACAAAACAAAAAGTAAAATATAAAACAGTAATCGTATCAGGAAAATTAATGTCGAAAATGACTTGAGAATTTCTGAAGATATTGGGCAATCTAATTGCTAACCATCTCAGGAGAAGGAGAAAAGAGAAATAAAATTGGAAATTCAAAACTTTAATAAAAATTTTAATTGTTTAACATATAATTGTGGGGAAATAAAATATGTATAATAAAAAAGAAAAAATAAAGTTATTAAGGGCAATAGAAAAAGATGTTGTTATTGCTTCTCTTGTATATGTTATATTTTAAGCCATGCTTTGAATTGCTGAAGTTGAAGTCCTTGCTAGAAGAAGATAGTATATATTAAGAGACGGTAAAACATTAAGAGATGACAGAAGGAAAGCAGATTGGTCAAATTTTTTTTTGGTTTTTATATTTCCCATTGAAAAGAATTATCTTTAAACTGAAAGGACTCACTAAGAGAAAATTAAAGCTAATGATAAAATAGGGAAGGAAGCACTGAGCCATTTCAATTGGGTACATCCAAAGATACTGAAAGAACTTGAATATAGGATTGGGTAACCATGTTAGCAATTTTTTGTTAAGTCATGCAGATTAGGAGAGGGTTCAGGAGATTAAAGGTGAGCAGATGGGCTGGCTCCTTTTCAAATAAATAAATGATCTACGAAGGGCCTGGAATCAGATATTCCGAAGGGCAAAGGAACTTGGATTACAGCCAAGAATAAGTTACCCAGCTAGAATGAGCATTATCTTCCAG
>JAJPUD010005151.1:57573-68772 GCA_023553655.1 Myrmecobius fasciatus
ACAACTCTGAGATACCACTACACACCTGTCAGATTGGCTAAAATGACAGGAAATGATAATGATAGCTGTTGGAGGGGATGTGGGAAAACTGGGACACGGATACATTCTTGGTGGAACTGTGAACGGATCCAACCATTCTGGAGAGCAATTTGGAACTATGCTCAAAATGTTATCAAACTATGCATACCATTTGACCCAGCAGTGTTTCTACTGGGCCTATATCCCAAAGAGATTTTAAAGGAGGGAAAGGGACCCACATGTGCAAAAATGTTTGTGGCAGCCCTTTTTGTAGTGGCAAGAAACTGGAAATTGAAAGGATGCCCATCAATTGGAGAATGGCTGAATAAATTATGGTATATGAATGTTATGGAATATTATTGTTCTGTAAGAAACGACCAACAGGAGGACTTCAGAGAGGCCTGGAGAGACTTGCATGGACTAATGCTGAGTGAAATCAGCAGAACCAGGGGAACATTATACACAGCAACAAGACTATACGATGATCAGTTTTGATGGACATGGTTCTCTTCAACAATGATGTGATTCAAAACAGTTCCTCTTGTTCAGCGATGAAGATAGTCATATACATCTAGAGAGAGGACTGTGGGAACTGAGTGCGGACCACAACACAGCATTTTAACGCTTTCTGTGAATATCTCCATGCATTTTGTTTTCCTTCTTAGGTTGTTTTTTTTCTTCTTCTCTTTCTAGATCTGATGTTTCTTATGCAGTAAGATAACTATATAGATATGTATACATATATTGTATTTGTCATATAATTTATCCTATTTAGCATTATTAGATTACCTGTCATCTAGGGGTGGGGGGTGAGGGGAAGGAGGGGAAAAGCTTGGAAAAAAAAAGTTTTTGCAAAGGTCAATGTAGAAAAATCACTCATATGTTTTGTAAATAAAAAGCTTTATTAAAAAAATAAATAAATAAATGATCTAAAAGATGGATTCAAGGTCAATTTCTGAAAAAATTCTAAAATAGAAAAGTTAAGCAAATAGTGTGGAAGCATTTTTTAAAAAAGGCAATCACTGAAGTAGACATAATTTTCTGAAAAACAAGCTATGGCAAACCATAACATTTCCTTTCCTGATTGGTTTACTAGTGTAATAAATCAAAAGAATGCTGTATACCTGGTATATCTTGACTTCTGTGAGAAATTTAACAAAATTTCTCATGATATTTGTGTGGATAAGACAGAAAATATGGGATGGATGACATTGTTACTGATGAGCTCTCAAATCTCTTCTAAAAAATAGGATAAAGTTTCAAAACCAAAACTATTCCAAAATACCTATTATTTTTTAAAAGTCTTCTCATCAGACTCTATACTTAGGACCTCTGACCCATCTATTAAGTGGAGATGGAACCAAGTTTTCTCTATAGGATCAACTGAAACACACTTGCATACACACACACACACACACACACACACACACACACACACACACTTCTGACTGATTCCCTGCCAATCAATCATTAAAGTGCTGGGGATGAAATACACAGAAATGCTTAACTATTATTCTCAGATAATACATTATTACTCATTTCACACTTCTTGGCTCTTTTGTCAGACCATGGACAAATGAAATCTCTAAAAGACCAAAAAATAAAGCAAACCCATCTAATTTAATATACAAGCCCTTTCTTCTTATATATACTATATAAACGTGCAAATTACTATATGTATAATTACAGACAGCTTCATTTCTTTCAGATATCTTGAGAACTGATCCTTCAATGTTCACAAAATTGTGGCACCACTTGGGACATGGATTCCTTTTGTGTATACTTGATCTAATTCAGCTTCTGCTCTTCATCTTAAGTATCATTTCCACTTCTTTCAAAGGACATTGAAGATAGATTTTTGAGTCTAAATGTGGGTGTCTCTACTGTCATTGATAAAGAAAATAGTTTGTGGTAGAAAAACTGGATTTATTTTTCATCCTTCCAGTTGCACTTATAAATGTCCTTGGGATAATCTGATTTAATTAAACTTCATATCAAATTTTCTGAAAAAAAAATTACTTTTCCTTCCATCTCTGTCCAGTTTTATGAGGAAATACTGCTCCCAACCTTCCATTCGCCTTCCACATGAAATGAGTTTTTATTCCAAATTGTTGTTTGTTATTAGCTGTCATATCTTTCTATTTGGCAAAAGGATTAAATATTTGTTGGCACACATAATTACTATGTACTTTTTGGCCTCCATTTATGACAATTGCATTACATTAATTAAATTTCCATAGGAAATGACAATAGGTCACAGTAGTCACTTTCTTGTTCTAGTTTATATTTTTGAAAAATCAACATAATGTTTGATTAAATCAAGCTAACACTATGACAATTGTATGCCATGTCTTTTTCTCACCTTTATTATATATGCTAATTTTGTTGATTTTTATCTTTTCTCTAACAAATCAGTTACCTTATTGCACTTGGATAATTTAGAATTAATTGCCTTATTTCCTATCTGTTAAAATATTGTTGATTTCATTTTTGATAACATTTTTGTACATTATGTCCAGTATATTTCATATCTCTTGTTGTAATGATCCTGATATTTGGTATGAAGTTTCTATATGGTCTAAAACTTTTTGTCCTCTTTAATTTCCTACTCCTTAATGATGATTAGTATGTTTTCACTGTTTTTCCTTATGGCCACTTTGCCCTAAAGCAACCAATTGTTACAGTGTATATTAACTTTTTAAAGAGGATAATATTCATTTCTTCTTAGAATTTATTTTCTAATCCTTTACAGTAAATGAACTGCAGTTATCTCACTGGTAGTCTATTTGCTTAAACTTTTCTTGAATATTACAAGGCAAGAAAATCATGTGCCAGAGAGGCAAAGACAGATAAAGAAATAAACTCAGAGACACAGAGAGACACAGAAACAGAGACAGAGAGAGACACACACAGAGGCAGAGACAGAGACAGATAGAATAAAGGGAGGAAGGAACTAGAGAGACAGAGAAGAGAGAGAGAGAGCTCCTGCCCTCAAAGATCTTATATAATAGCATATAGTAAAGTATTCCCATCAAACATATGGATGGCAGAAAGGTAGAAAACACATATGTGACAAAATCAAGATTTTTTTTAAAGTCAACAAGTTTAAATAGGATATAAAATAAGGCAAAATGCAACAAGGACAAGTATGCAATCTACCCTTAAATAAAGGAAAACTATGTCCATAAGAACAAAAGGACAGAAACCAGGCTGATCGCAATTCATATGAAAATTATCTGAGATTTTAAGTTCAATGTGGGCTACCATTGATGGGAGTCAGAGACAGAGAGACATAGACACAGAGACAGAGCTAATCTTACACAGAGTTAACTGAAGTGTGATTCAAGAGAGGTAACAAATCCACTATACTTAGACCTGATAAGACCATAGGTAGAATGTTACAGAATTACAGCAACTCGTAGCCAAAAGAGAATTCTAAGGCCATTTGTCAAAATAATACCTGAACAAAAAATCCCCTTTCCAATATCTCTGACATAAACATTGAGCATCTGAGAGTTTGTTTTGAAGAAAAATCTTATGATTGTCATTGATAAGAGAAATCTTGTCCTTTAATGAACATTGGAACATTCAAAATAGAAAGAAACCCTATTAATGCAATCAATATTTGTTCTCCAAGGTCCCCCACAATCTGATACCACCTTACCTCTTCAGCCCTCACAAAATTAAAAGCTCCTTGAGTGCAGGTATTATTCATTGTCCTCCTTTGTATTTCTAGTGCTAATAAGGCACCATGCTTAGTAAATGTTGATCACTCCATGTATTCTAGATATTTTTCAAAATAGAATGCTCTCTCCTGAATGTATCCCAGAACCTCCTACTCAAACTCTCTTATACCTATGAATATCCTTATCTCTCTTTTTTCATCTGCTATATCTCTACCCATCCTTTAAAGCCCAATTCAAATATTCTCTCCAGCTTGTGTTTTTCCTGATTCCTCTGGTGTATAATAACCTTTCCCCATCCAGCCACACAAAGCACTTTGTTTTGAAGCTCCAAAGAACTTAACACACAATGCCATATATTTTAACTGTACACATATCTTATTCTCCTACTGATTACAAACTCCATTCAGTAGTTACATAATAATTTTGCTGTAGTTGTGCTTACTTTGGGATTCACTGACAAACTGAAGTATCCATAACAAGGTCACCAGCATGGCTCAAAGACTCAAAACTATATCATATAAAGAATGATTTAAGTGAGGATGCTTCACATTGAAAAGAACAGACAAAAAGGGAAGAGTATGTGTTGTTTTCAAATATATAAAGGACTTTCATGTCAAAGAGGTGCTAGACTTTATGTAGCTCTAGAATCCTGAAATAGACCTAGAATTGGTTATAGGAAAGGAGACTTCTGCTCAATATAAGGAAAAAAATTCAGAGCTGCTGAAAATGAAATGCATTACCCTCATGAAGTCCTCATGGATTTCCTGTCATTAAAGTTGCTCAAGAAGAGATCAGTTGGAACTGCATATGGTGTAACTTGCCTGTAATCCTCATCATTGGATGAATTTCAGGTTAATGGATTGTTGAGTCCAGAAATTTTGAGCTACAGTAGGACTAAATTCAATGGGAAATCCTCACAAGGTCTGACTGTCTGGCACTAATATGATCAGCCCATGATAGAAGGCATGAGATAGTGGGGCATGGGGTTAGTTTTAAAAAAAAACTCAATTGGGAGGGAATACACATTTATCTAGCACTTGCTATGTACTAGACACCATAAGCATCTTTTAACAAATATTTCATTTGTTCTTTGACTACCAGTCATGCTAAGAGGTCCGCACATGCATGAAATAGAAGATTATAGTAAATTATATTTAAACTCCCTTCCAAATTTAAAATGTTATAATTCTGATAAATACAAATATTTTCATAAGGTAAGTGAATCTATCCTCGTTTTGCCACAGACATACTAGAAATGCATTAAATTTATATAATAAATAGCTTTTGGCATAATAAGAATACCCTTTCCTTCACAGCCTCTCATTCAACTTAGAGAAAAAAATAGTAAGTAAGTACCAATATTCAAAGGACTATAAATGCACCAATATCAGCAAATGAAAATGCTGGTATGAATATAATATTGATATAAATGCATGTGATTCCATAAAAAGGACAGCTGAAGCTAAAATGGCATTGTTCTGCTCAAATACACAGCAGAAAATTAAAACTGTCCAGGAATGTATAAATATCACCCAAATGCTGTCAAAAAATAGAACATTTTTTATGTTTTCAAGTCATGTTAAACATTTAGCCCAGAAAAAAAGTCATGCATGGCCAGTTCATAAAGTGAAGTGATAAGAAAGCACTATTTAGTTTCTAGGAACAATTGGACAAAAGGAGAAGTTTTCACTTGACTGCCCAGCATCCAAATGAATAAATGACATGCCTCTCCTTTTCCAAGCCTTCGGGTCCAACTGAAGAAAATGGATTGTGCAAGCTCCTTATAGAAAACATTGTGGTTCTGAATTGCTTTTCTCAGACTCCTCTTCCTATAACCAGAAAACCAGTGTGATGTCATGAAAATAGGACTGGATTTAAAACCAAAAGGTCTAGGTCCAAATTCTTTCCCTGCCACTTAATTGCTCTATAACCTTAAGGAAAACATTTAATTCATCTGCCAAAACTTTAAAAACTAACTCATCTATCCTCCTGGGCCTGGTAAACATGAAATTGAATCTAATTTAATTTGACAAGTGTTTACTGGAAGCCTGGTTTTTTATTAGATACTGGTGACAAAACCAAAACATTTACCTTTCACTACATTAACTGCTATGGTAGGGCCACATCTGATGTATTATCTCAATTTTGGGTACCACATTTTAGAAAAAACATTGATAAACTGGAGAAAGTCCAGAAGAGAGTAACCGTGCCTATATAATTAGTTAGTTAATTAATCCTAATCTGTAAGATTAGCTGAAAACATCTTCTCCAAGAGAAATAACATAATTGATATTGTAAAGTATCCAAAGGGATTTCATAGGGAAATGGAATTAATTTTGTTGTATTTGGTGTCAGATGGTGAACTTTTGTAGGTTTTCAAGAAGCAGATTTAGAAACACTTTCTAACAATGAAAGAGTTTGAAAAGTGAGAAGTGCCTGCCTCCAAAAGTAATGGGACTTCTCTCAATGTCATCTTCAAGTCAAAGCCAGGTTACTAATCAACAAGGATGTGGCAGAGAAACCTCAATATTGAAGTATGGATTAAACTAGATCCCAGCTTCTTAAACTGTGGTTTGTGACCTCATATGGGGGTCTCATAACTGAATGTGGGAAACATGAAATTATAATTTATTATTTGTAAATGTTTGATTTGTATGCATATTTTATATACTTATATATCTGAGATCATGTAAAGATTTCTTAGGCAAAAAGAGGTTGTAAGTGGAAAACACTTAAGAAGCCCTGGCCCTTACAAATTTGAGGTTCTGTGAGATAATGAGTATTAAAGTGAAAAACATTCAATTGAAGTCTAGCCATACTAGACCTAGAACTATATTATAAAGTGGAAGTCATCAAAACCATTTGGTAATGGCTAAGAAAGGGTGATGGATAAGTGAAATAGTCACAATAGTCAATGACTATACTAATCTACTCTCTGATAAACCCAAAGACTCCAATTTCTGGTATCAGAACTCACTGTTTGACAAAATTTTCTGGGAAAACTGGAAAGGTATGGCAGAAATTCTGCATTAAGATAATATTGAAATGGATTCCTGATTTAGATGTAAAGGATGATACACTATAAGTAAATTAGGAGAGCAAAGGATACTTGACCAGTCAGATCTTTGAAGAAAGGAGGAATTTATGGCCAAACAAGAAGTAGAAAATATTATGAAATGCAAAATGGATAATTTTGACTATATTAAATTAAAGTGGTTTTGCAGAAATAAAACCAATGCAGCCAAGATTAAAAGGGAAGCAGAAAGTGGGAAATGGTTTTTATAGCCAGGGATTCTGATAAAGGCCTCGTTTCTAAAATTTGTAGAGAACTGACTGAAATTTATGAGAATACAAGCCATTCCCTAATTGAAAAATGTTCAAAGAATATGAACAATTATCAAGTAAAAAATTAAAGCAATTTATTTATTTTTTTATTAAAAGCTTTTTATTTACAAAACATATGAGTGATTTTTCTACATTGACCTTTGCAAAACTTTTTTTTTGTTCCAAGCTTTTCCCCTCCTTCCCCCCACCCCCCACCCCTAGATTACAGGTAATCTAATACATGCTAAATATGATAAATTATGTGACAAATCCAATATATGTATACATATCTATACAGTTATCTTACTACACAAGAAACATCAGATCTAGGAAGAGAGAAGAAAAAAACAACCTAAGAAGGAAAACAAAATGCATGGAAATATTCACAGAAAGCGTTAAAATGCCTCTCTCTGGATGTATATGATTAAAGCCATTTATAATCATGTGAAAAAAATCTAAATCACTATTGATCAAAGAGAAATGCAAATTAAAACTCTGAGGTATCAACTTTTAACTATTAGAATGAGCATAATGAAATATTATTAATCTATTACAAATGATGAACAGACTGGTTTCAGAAAAGACTAGAAAGACTTGCATGAATTGATGCTAAGTGAAGTAAGCAGAACCAGGAGAACATTGTGCACAATAACAGCAAGATTATGTGATGAGCAACTATAATAGACTTGACTCTTCTCAGCTATACATTGATCTAGGACAATTGCAATAGATGGGATGGAAAATGTCATCTGCATCCAGAGAGAGAACTATGGAAAATGAATGTAGATTGAAGCATATTATTTTAACTTTTTTATTTTACTTCATATGGTTTTTCTTTTTTTTTCTTACTTTTCTTTCACAAAATGACTAATATGGAAATATATTTTAAATGATTTTACAAGTATAACCTATATAGATTGTTTGCTGTCTCGGAGAGGAAGGGAAGAGAAAGGGAGAAAGAAAAATTTGGAACTCAAAATATTACAAAAATAAATGTTGAAAGCTATCTTTACATGTAATTAGAAAAATAAAATAGAGGGCGGTAGAGCCAAGATGGTGGAGAGCAGATACAACTTTCTGTGACCTCCTCTGACCTTCTCTCAAACCAACAGCAGTAAAGCCTCTAAACTGGTTTTGGAATCAAAGAACCCATTTTAAGTATAACACATTCCCAGAAGAAGATATCTTAGAAGAATTTCATAACAGATTGGTTTCAAATGGGCAAGGGAACAGTCTGCCGAGCCCAGACCACAGAACAGTAAGACTGGGCAAGGAGCTGCAGCAGGGGGTCAGAGCATTGCAGCTGCCACACACTTGGCAATCTTCTGTGAGCCTCTTAAACTACTCTGTCCTGGTTGCAAGCAAGTGGTTTGGCAGATTTGCTATAAAAGGCAAATTGTAAACCACTGAACCCCAGAAGAATGCTAGAGCTAGCCCCAATTACCCAACACCCAAAGATAATAAGCAGAACTGCCCCAGGGCAAACTAAAGCAGCTGTCACTCCTTTGCACTGAGCAGACCTCAAGCCTTAAAAAATGAATAAAAAAACAAAAAGAACTCTCACCATAGACAGCTTTTATGGAGAAAGAGAGAAGTGCAGATTTTAAATCCTGAGCTTCCTAAAGGCAAAGCAACTCCAGATGAAGACCCAAAGGGAGATATGATCTGGTCTCCATTTCACAAGTGTTTCTTAGAAGATTGCATATATTAAAAGAGAGTTAGAAGAAAAATGGGGAAATGAAATGAGATCATTGCAAGAAAGAATAGAAAAAGCATATAATGACCTACAAAATTGATATGAAAAAGACACCAATTCACTGAAAAACAAAATGTGGGAAATGAAAAAAAAAATCAATGAACAAAACAATTCAATTGGCCAACTATGAAAAGAGCTAAAAAAAGTAATTCAAGAAAATAATACACCAAAAATTAGAATTAAACAAATAGAAGTGAATGACTCAATAAGACTTCAAGAATCAGTCAAATAAAAAAAAAATAAAAAAATAGAAGAAAATGTGAAATACCTCATAGGAAAAACAACAGACATGGAAAATGGATCTAAGAGAGACAATCTAAGCATTATTGAACTTCCTGAAAGCCATGATGAAAAAAAAAAGAATGTAGACACTATCTTACTGAAAGAAAACGACCCTGATGTTTTAAAATCAGAAGGTAAAATAGCCATCAAAAGAATTCACCAATCACCTCCTGAAACAGACCCCAAAATTAAATCCCCAAGGAAATCATGGCTAAATTTCAGGACTATGGCACCAAGGAAAAGATATTGCAAGCAATTAGAAAGAAACAATTCAAATACCAAGGAGCCATAATTAGAATTACCTCAGACCTAGCAGCTTCCACCTTAAAGGATCAAAGGGCCTGGAATCTAATATTCCAAAAGGTAAAGAAACTTGAATTACAGCCAAGTAAAAACTATCCAGCTAAAATGAGCATTATCTTTCAAGAAGATGGACATTCAATGATATACTTGAATTTCACCTATTCCTAATGAAAAGACTAGAACTGAACAAAAATTTGATCTCCAAATACAAAACTCAAGGGAAACATAAAAAGAAAAAAGGAAAGAACTCTTGAGAACTATATTTCTGCTATGGTTATACTTAAAGAGTGCAGGTATAATTTGATTTTATTATGATTATATGAAAAAGAAACTAGAGGTGGAAAGGGGATTGTATTGGAAAAAGAGGGAAAAGGAGGTAAAATAAGTGAAATTACATCTCACAAAGAGGAAAAGAAGACCTATTATAACTTAGGGAAAGAAGGGAGGGGGACGGACATTGTGTGAATTTTACTCTCATCAGATTTGGCTCAAAAAGAGAATATCAGACATATTTGGTTTCATAGAGAAACTTGTCTCACCTTATAGAGAAGTGGGAGGGGAAAAGGGAAAAGAAAGAGAAAGACTAATAGAAGGAAATACAAAAGTATTAAAGGAAAGGTGTAAAAAGGAGAGAGGAGCTCTAAAGTGGAGGGAGCTGGTCATCAAAAGCAAAATACTGGAAGGGAGAAAGGCAAGAGAAAAGCATAACATGGTAAATAAGATGGTAGGAAATACAGGATTAGCTATTTTAACTGTGAATGTGAATGGGATGAACTGTCCTATAAAATGGAAGCAGATAACAGACTGCATTAAAATACAGACTACTACAATATGTTGTTCATAAGAAACACATTTAAAGCATAGTGATACATACAGAGTGACGCTAAAGGACTGGAGCAGAATCTATTATGCTTCAGGTGAAGTAAAAAAAAAAGCAGGGGTAGCAATGCTGATCTCAGATCAAATAAAAGCAAAGATAGATCTAATTAAAAGAGACAAGGAAGGAAACTATATTTTATTAAAGAGTACCATAGATAATGGTACTTGATAATTAACAATAATATCAATACTAAACATATGCACCAAGTGGTATAGCATTCAAATTCCTAGAGAAGTTAAGAGAGATGCAAGAAGAAATAGTCAGCAAAACTCTCTCAGAACAAGATAAATCAAAACCACAAAATAAATAAGAAAGAAGTTAAGGAGGTGAACAAAATTTTAGAAAAGTTAGGTATGATAGATCTTTGGAGAAAATTGAATGGAGACAGAAAGGAGTTTACTTTTTTCTCAGTGCTTCATGGAACTTAAACAAAAATTTATCATGTATTAGGGCATAAAAACCTCAAAAACAAATGCAGAAAGGTGGAAATAGTAAATGCTTTTTTTCCGATCATGATACAATAAAAATCACATGCAATATAAAGCCAGGAGAAAATAGACCAAAAGTTAATTGGAAATTAAATAATCTAATACTAATATTATTGTTCTGTGAGAAACAACCAGCAGAATGATTTCAGAGAGTCCTGGAGAGATTTGCCTGGACTGATGCTGAGTGAAATGAGCAGAACCAGGAGAACATTATACAAGGCAACAACAATACTATATGATGATCAATTCTGATGGACATGGCTCTCTTCAACAATGAAATGTTTCAAACCAGTTCAAATTGTTCAGTGAAGAAAGCTATCTACACCCAGGGAGAGGGATGTGAAATATGGACCACAACATAACATTTTCATGCTCTCGATTGATGTTTGCTTGCATTGTGTTTCCTTTCTCTGATTTTTTTTTCTTGTAGATATGATTTTTCTTGCACAAAAATGATGTGTG